>VXBR01001579.1:53572-72148 GCA_013400215.1 Cisticola juncidis | reverse complement strand
AAAAAAAAAAAAAAGGTCACCATTTAGGTTTGGAGAAGTAGTAATTTCAGTTGAACAGATGAAGTCTCTACCCACTTAAATGATGAAGCAGAACTAAAGATTCATCTCAAGACCAAATGAAATTTGGAGAACATAAAGGAAGATGTTCCTTAAATCACATCCTTGATTTTCTCATACTTTATATGCAAAACACTTGACAGTATTTCTTCCTAGTTTTGAAATTTCACTGAATATAGTGAAGTCAGCCTTTCAAAAATTTTAAGGTTCAGTTTACTGTACTTCTTTTTGATACTGAGTAATGGCCACATTGTCCTGAGCACCAGAAGAAATAACATGACAGAAATGTCATCAGAGTAGGCAACAGATTTATTAAATTATATCAGAGAATAATCCAGCAATAGCACATCTAAATAGATGAAATGTTTTAACTATTTCTGTCTGTTAAAGGCCTGTCCTCAGTAATCATTGCCCCATCTCTTCTCCTACCTCCAATGTGTTAATGTAAACAGGTTTTTAATATCACAGATTTTCTCTTCACAATGTGACAAATGAAACAAAAAAAAAAAAAGAAAAAAGCAAAACTTTTTTTTCCTAATAAATTATCAGTTATTTGTGATTATCCCTGCAGTACTTTCTGAAATATCCTGTTCCTATACTGTTTGAAAGTTCAGTCTGGTGAGGAAGCAGATTGTCAAAATAAATAAATACTATTCTCTGAATAAATACAGAGAATAGGAACTTGCTGTCTTGAGAAAGTATTAAAATAACTGTTTAATTGATTTCTTTAAAAACAAGAAGTTAATAATAAATGCATATGTGATACTAAATATTTCAATATAATCTGCTAGCATACTCCTGTTTGAGTCCATGTTTCGATGGATCCTCTGCAGAGAGTGAAATATGAAGAGATAGAATTAAAACCTCTAGAAAAATTAGAATATATAAAACCATATATGTATAAAGCAGAAATCTAACCCTCAGTTTTAAACTTCACATGCCCTAAGTCCCAGCTGTTAGTGTAGAAGGACAGAGCTTCAGGCATAGTCATAGAGTTTAGACACAACAAAAATAGAGTACTGTTTATAATTTTTGGTATAATTTTTATGCACAATAAGATAGAACTTTTACGCTAGTAAGACAGTTTTTGCACTAATAGATATGCTATATGCGTAGGTTTTGATGCTGCTTTTTGTAGTTTTTTGTAGTTTTACGAACTTAGAGAATTGCACCTGGATTGGGTAGTGTGTAGATAAAAATATGAATATGCATTTTTAACTTATGGATAAAAAACCTCCGGGTTGGAAGTGAAGGTATCAATTGATCAACCCGATCTATCAATCCAACCTCCACCTTCTGCAGCCTGAGGAAGGAGCCCTGCCAAGGGATTCTAGAGGTACCATCTATTGCAGTCTTTGTCGCTTGGAGCAGGGCCCTGGGGTCCTGTCCCTTCCCTTTCCCCCTTGCAGCGTTTGCCCTGGAACTCTGTTCAGGGCTGCCGGGGGCTCTGTGAGGGTTCGGGACCCCAGGACCCCTTCCTGTCCCTGCAATCCCTGCAGCTGAGACCTCTGCCGGGTTCGGGATCCTTCTTGCCTCTCTGACCCTGGGGCCCCTCTCCTGTCACTGCGATCCCACGGCTGGGAACTCTGCCAGGTTCAGGACCCCCCATTGCCACCACGGCCCTGCGTCCGGGAACTCTGTCTCGTTCGGGATCCCTCACTGCCATCGCGCCCCTGTGGCTGGGGGATTCTGTGCGGGTTCAGAATCTCGGGACCCTTTCTGTCGCTGTGATCCCTGCAGCCAGGAACCCCTGCTTGGGATCTGTGATCTCGTGATCCCTTTCTCTTATTGCGACCCCACGGCTGGAAACGCTGCTTGGGGTCAGGAGATCGGAGGTTGATTTACTTAGAGGCTGTGATGCCAAATTACATGCTTTGCTTATAGTTTTACTAGAATTTTGATTGTTAAGAATTCTATGCTTTGCTTATTGTTTCATTAGTAACTCTGTTTGTTAAGACTTCTATGCTTTAG
Organism: Cisticola juncidis; assembly: GCA_013400215.1. Taxonomy (NCBI): domain Eukaryota; kingdom Metazoa; phylum Chordata; class Aves; order Passeriformes; family Cisticolidae; genus Cisticola; species Cisticola juncidis. The sequence continues at coordinate 70,120 of VXBR01001579.1, read as the reverse complement.
TTAGAGTTTTACTTAGAATTTGCTTGCTAAGACTTTATGCTTATTGTGACATTGTAAGACTGCTCATTTAGGACTCTCACACCTTCAGATACATGCTTTCATATAATAAACAACTCTCTTTATACCTTAAAATGTTCTAAGACCTTTAAGACCTTTAACCCGTAACACAGCCTTGGCATATTCCTATTGTTGAAAAACCACATAGTGTGACCATCACAACAAAATTCCCAAAGTTAAAAATAATTTTAAATAAAATAGTAAAAAAAACCCTATCACATGTTTAAGAGAAATAACATATCACAAAATATGAAGAGACAGGTAATTTCTAATAACAGAAGAATAATTTTTTGAAACTACTATAATGTGTATAGCTTGCAAATAACAACTAAGAGAGAATACAGTTATTAATATATTAAAGGAAATATAACACAGGAGCTAAAATTGAAGAATGAACATTGTTTCTTCAGCGTGCATGATATATTCCTGAAAAAAAATAGGCAGATGAAAACCAAAACAATATATAAATTACCCATATAAAAGTAAGTAGCTGCACATTACTTACAAGAGAGCAAGGAATTAATATTTAACTTATCAAATTAACTAAATGAAATCTCAGGCATTTAAGCAGATAGAAGAGTTGTCTGGCAACTTGTCCATAATTAACAAACAGGAATCTATTACTAGTGATGAAAGTAATCTATTGTTTACTGGTTTCGTTTCAGGAAAACTAAAAAATAAGTATGTAATTACCTTTATAAGACATCATAGGATGAAAGAAATAATTGCCGTTGAGCTTGTTTTGCTACTATTTTCTGTAGTTAAATAAAAATTAACACATAAGGGGTGCTAATATGTCATATCTTGTTTTGCTACTATTTTCTGTAATTAGATAACAATTAACACATAAGGGGTGCTAATATGTCTTTTTTTTTTTGTCTCTATTAACAAAAATAAAGAGTAGTAAAGTTAAAAATCTCTGTGCTTTCATTTTATTCTATCTCACTACAATCAAATCAAATGAACAAAATCTCTGGAAGGAGAGTCAACTCTGTTCTAATTTCAAATTGGAATAGAATTTCATACAAAGCATGCATTATTTTTTCAAGTTGAATTGAGCTTACTCAAGCCATTTCCTGACTAATTCATTTATCCAGAGTTCACAACATCTGAACTCTACTGAAGAATTGCTCCTGTGAAGCCCTATATCTTGCTTGCACTTCAAAATGGCTTCATCATGAATTACCAATATCTGCTCAGATGACATGGATTCTTTCTCCCCTTGGAGTGTGACAATATCTTATTTGAAGCATATCAGCACTGAATTAAAGGCAAATTCTGCCAATAGCTATATGAGAAACACCTCCAACATGATTATAAATGATTCTTAAATGCTGACTTTACTAATAGTAATCAGCTTATATAAGTGGAGGAATTTGTGCTCCCTTCCTGCATCCTCTCAGGATCTTTCAAGGTCAAAATATGTCAAGGCTGTGCTTTAAAGGTACTCTCAAAGCAAACAAGAGACAAAAAAAGCTCATTAGTGGGCTTCAAAATCAAATTATGAGAAAAGAACCCTTTGAACCAATTAAAGCCAGTACATTGTCAGTGATGCAGGTAAGAGTCACAAAAGAACAGCTGTTTGGTGGTACCACAGACCACCAACCAAACAGACCACCAGAGATTTACCAACATGTTTTGTTTTTTTTTCTCAGAATTCTGCTTTCCTGCTCTGCAACACGTAGATACTCCTCTGCCTGAGAAAGCACTTTGAATTCTTCATGAACAGGTGGCCTGATGTTATTTCTAGAAGCATAAACAGCATGAAACTAAATTGGTTAAGAAAACCTCCAACAAACTAAACACAAAAAATTTATTCATACTAGTAACATAAAAGTCCAGACAGTTCACAGTGGAGTAACTGTTTAAAATATTTCAGCTCTTGTATTGGAGGAAGACTGAAAGAAAATAAAATTACACATAAACACCAACAGAAGGCACATCAAGCTCGGTCAACTGTGTGTCTTTTTACCTCTGGTTTTTAGACACTCATTAAAAAAAAATTCTGAAGTTTTGGAGTTCTAGCTAGATGCGTCCTGACATTCTAAATATTTCTGCAACAGGTCTTATAATTTTGTTTCTTCCCTTAAATATCGATGACCTGATACTCTCATAGATCTGCCTATTGCAAAGCCAAAACCTCTTGAATAACAATATTTAGTTTACATTTATAATTTTACCCAAAACATTAAGATTGTTTTCCCACCTGAGGCTCTTCTACAGATCTCTGCAATTACCTTCTCCCCAGTCTAAAAGCCATGTTTCCTTTAAAGTTCATAAAATTAGTCAGAGTTCTGAGGTTTAAAGTTGTCATTTTGTTTGCGCCTCTGCCTGTGGGTTCTCCTGTGTGCACTGACCCATTTGAAAAAATCTCACAGGTCCGCAAGGGAATTGTTTTTAGAAAAGATAGATCTGTTTTCCTGTAATATAATTATTTATTATATGTGTCTGTTATTTAATAATTTTAAATAATTTCTATCAGTCTGGCCCTATGTCATTAGGGTTACAGAAGCCCTGGGGGTGCTGTGGGGCAGAGCTGGGACCCCAAACCCCTGTGCTGGGCTGAGCCCCAGCGTGGGCAGCAGGGCAGGGGGGGATTCTGCCCCTCTGCCCCCTCAGCTGAGACCCCACCTGCAGAGCTGCCCCAGCCCCGGGGCCCAGCACAGGAAGGAGCTGGAGCTGCCTGAGCCAGGCCAGAGGAGGCTCCAGGATGAGCAGAGGGATGGAGCAGCTCTGCTGGCAGGAAAGGCTGGCACAGCTGGCATTGTTCAGCCTGCACAGGAGAAGCTTTGGCCTGACCTCACTGTGGCCCTGCAGTGCCTGAAGGAGCTGCAGCAAGGATGGAGAGAGACAATTGACAAGGGATGAGGGGACAGGACACAGGGAATGGCTTCCCAGTGCCCGAGGGCAGGGCTGGATGGGATCTTGGGAAGGAATTGTTCCCTGGGAGGGTGGGGAGGNCAGCCCAGGAGATAATTGAGAAGCATTGTTTTAACTAAATCAAGTGTAGATCAGGGTAGAAGCGTAGATATGATTTAAGATAGTAACTAAGGAATGGGATAATCAGTATCTAGGGGTGGAGGTTAGTTAACATATGTATAATTTAAACTATAAAAATCACAAAGCAACTCTGTATCCTTCGGGCACAAGATTTGGGCATTGCATGCCCCTGTGTCCCCGCGCGCAAATAAAGAACCGCATACGATCGCCTTCGTGTGGTTATATGTTTTCCTACGCTAACAGAGGGACAGGAGGTTGTGTGAGGGGCAGAAAGGGTGAGATTTTGTATGAAGGACAGACAGGGTTAGTTGGCCGTGTTGGGGGCAGGAAGGGGTGAGTTGGAACTACAGAAGGAAGAGAGAAGAAGGAGAGAAAGTGCCAGAGCTGTGTGGAGATGCCCATGGCTACACAGAAAGGTATAAAAGACTTTTAGATAACAAGGAGCTGATACTTGAAGCCTTCTTAAATTTTACCGAAGCGCTCTGAGTGTTGTGGACGTCTCTACAACCACACATGGATCCCTGGCAGTGTCCAAGGCCAGGCTGGACATTGGGACTTAGAGCAGCCAGGGATAGTGGAAGATTTCCCTGCCCGTGGCAGTGTTGTGACTGGATGAAATTCAAGAGCTTCTCCAACCCAAATCATTCCAGTATTCTTTGATTCTATGATCAAAACAACCTGGCCACAAAGCAGAAGAAACTTTTGTTTCATAAATAATGAAATAAGAGTCTGGACATTCATTTACCACCCAACACAGAGCACGATGCACTGTAAGTGTTATGAATTTTGCACCTTTTTCACAGGAATATGTAGGATTCATGTCACCTGTGAAAACACACATCATGTGATTACTCTTGCTTATTTTTTCTTCTTTAGATAAGAGGTTTTAGACACATACTGCAAGTAAAAATTGCTATTCTTTACAGCTTTTTGAGTATAAACTCAAACTTTGAGTATAAGAAAAAGCTCATTCTAATTTTATCTTGAAATAGGTTGTTGAGGCCATCAAGGCCCAGTAAAACATCTCCACCCAAAACTTCAGGTGTCAGCATTGATTCTTTCAAGGTATGATATTTTGTCTTGGATTACTCACAAAAGGAGTGAAATCTAAATCACATTTCCTTATTAAAGTGAGACTGGTTTATTTTGGGTACTTATTTAGTGACGTTTATTTGGGTACTTATTTAACACTGCATTATAGGCTATAAAAACTCTTTCTGGACAATAAAAAGCAGTAAATGTTCACTTAAAATAAGCTATTGATGGAACACTGGTGATGAGACATTTATTTTCTACATACAGAATATGGTATCAACAAGTAATATATTTATGTGAAATTGAAGAATTAAATATCTCTAGCATAGGAGAAATATGCTAATATCAATGGAATAAATTCAGAGACATCACTCTGCTTGCTTCAAAAAGCATTTTTGAAAATAAAATTCAGAGTAATTTGGGGTGAACAAGGACATTTGAGAGCATAAATTAAAAAATGCATACAAAAACAATACAGTACTCATTTATTAACAAAAACAATACAATACTAATTTACTAACAATTAAATTAAGCTACAACTTAGTGTATTTCAGCAACTCTGAAGCTTAAAATGTGAAAACTGTCAACAACAAATACAAATGAACAGCATAAATAGTTTTATAAGGTGGTAAAAACTTAAATTAAACCAAAAAAAAATAGAAAAATTGCCTATTAGTTCCTTTTGCCTGTGAAAAAGAGAAAGGTGACTAAATTATGTAGGGCAATATTTTTTATCTCAGACTTTGCAAAGTGATCAACTGCAACTCATTACAACAGAGACGGATATGTTAAGACTGAAATATTCTGGAAAATTGATCTTGAGGTAAGAAATTGGGCCTATCTAGGAGACAAAGGTACAAGAAATATAAATCAATCCCTTTATATTTCGAAAAAGTATTGGTTTTGTTTTCTTTTTGAGAGAACTGACCATTTGAGTGTTGCTCAAGTATATCCATAGGAGATACCCCTTTCCTAAGGGAATTAGCTTAGTTCCTCATGATACATTTCTCTTAGTTGTCATTGAACTAATTAAATTAAANAAAAAAATTAAAAAAATAAAAACAAAAAAAAAAAAAAAAAAAAAAAAAGTTCTTCATGACATAGTTGAAGAATTGATTTTGGTAGTAACTGATGTTGCCAGGGGAGTGACATCAAGTGTCTCTGTGCAAAACCAGTTGTAGACATTTCTACTCAAATGGGTTGGTGGTTCAATACCAATACAACCAAAATCAGACCAAATTAAACCAGAACAACCAACTACCCCCAAAAAACTACCAAAAACAACAACAACAACAAAAAAAAAAAACCCCACCCAAACAAAACAAAACAAAACCCCAAAGAAACCAAAACAAACAAGAAAAAAACCCTCCACAAAAACCCCAACAAAATCCCCCCACAAATTAAGAAAAACTTCCAAAAACCCCTCAAAACCCCTAAAACTCCCAAAGGCCAAACACAAAACAATGAAAATCCAACCATCCAACAAACTAACTAAACCAAAAAACCCACCAAAACCCCAGAGCCAAAAAACACCCCCAAACTCAAATCAACAGCCCCCAAAAGACCAAACCAAATCAGGAAAGAAAAACCCAAAACAAACCTCCAAACAAATAACCTCCCTCAAAAACCCCAAAACCCATAGAAACAAAACAAAAGAAAACACCAATCATACAAGCAAGCAAGAAAAAAACCTACTAAAAATCCCACAGCAAAAATCCTCGAACTCAAACCAAATCAAACCAAACCAAGCCAAACTCCCCACAACCCATACTAATGCAAACAAAGAATGTTTGCATGGCAAATTTTGATGACCAGATTTTTTTTTTCCTCAAGTATGACAAATCCTGAAGTCTGACAGGGACCAGAACAAAAGGGTTGATTTGTCTGCTTCTTTTGGAAGGTGACCACTCCTTACAGGATGGTATTATGGGACTGAAAGTGAACAGAAACTTCAGATTTGTTCTGTGTGGAACACTAAGTTGTTCCAAAAAAAACACAAGAAAAGCAAAATGTATATTTACATGGTATAGACAGATTATTTATAACCCCTGAATGTATAAAAAAAAGATTATTTTAAAAATAAATGCATAAAAGGTGAATATTTTATAAATACTGGGAAATTACATTCCAGTTACCTCACAATGCTGAAATTACCTATTACCCTAACACCTTGTTTTTAATTTTTCTTCTGTAATATCAGCTATGAAGCTGCTTATAAAACATACCACTCCAGTGTGGTTATTCAGTGCTATATTGGTACCTCCTGCTTTCTGTCCCTGGAATATATTCAGATTTTTAAGGCCATGTTCCTTATTCTAAGGCAGATATTTTACACTCAACAAATGGAAATTAAATAGTGATGCATTACACACTATAAGCTGCACATCCTGTCCTCAAGTGCTATAAACTCTTACATTTTCTAGGGGACTAACGTAATTGCTAACAGTCATGACACCTGTCACTACAAAGTTCATAAAATCACTGAAATCACATATGCAAGTTTTTCTGACCATGGCTGGAGCTGTCCAAACCACCCAAAGACAATAAAAAAAATCTGGTAGGGGAAGGATGTTTTGTATAAAGCTCTTTTGCCTAGGGATCTTATCATTTTTAAAGCTATTTCAAATGAAATGCCACTGTTTGCAATACTTAATTATTTATTAGGTAGTCCTGCAGAAGTGCCTCTTCAGAAGTGTTTCAGAATTAATCTCTCTGGTAAATTTTTGCCCAATCTGAGACAATCTACACAATCCAGTTTCCGTTAAAAAGGAAAAATGGTCACATTCAACTAAAACTGCCTGACACAAACTATTTCATACCTTCAATTTTTTCTCATAATTTGGTCATATTCCTCTAGGAACCACCTTGGGAGAAAACAAACTGTGGAGACTGAGTTTGATTTGAAAAGCAAAGTGAACTTTAATAAGACTGTTGTTGGACTGGGACAAGGCAGGAAAGGAGTCATTCTTCTATGTCTTAATACATCACTCTTTCAAATTCTGCGGGAAAATGTGGACGCTTGATTATAAAAAGAAGATGAATGTTGACTGTTGTCCAAAGAAGATAGAAGCTGAAACCACACATGTGAGTTATTCTACATTATGAGTTATTCTAATTTATACTGCATTTAAAATTTGGCAACATACATTTCTCAAAGGCCAATACTACACTTATTCAAAAGTTTTTTAATGTTCTAAAGGAGCAAGACAATTGTAAGGAAAGGTGGATCCAGAACTTTCATGATGCTTTCTACAGCTCTTTTACACTTGCTACCTTTGATTTTTAGCATTTGTCTGAATACAGCTCCCAACTCAGAGAAAAAAAAAAAAAATAGGGAAACAGAAGTTCAGTAAAGAGGTACTTGGGAAGTTTCACCTGTTTGACAGCATACCCAACTTGTGAATGTATTTCAGCAGAGTTTTCCAAGACTTAAACAGATTTTTTAGAAAAAAAAATTCATGTAACATTAGTCAAAAACTGATATTTGAGTAAACAGAGTTCGAAAGTACTTTGATCAATACCATTCTGAATTTCATTTTAATAATTTATTGGACAAAGTACTGTCTTTGGCCAATAAAGATATTTCTCTTAAATTATCTAAAATTTTGACACTCAGCATCATCATCATCATCATCTCACGAGGTTTTAATTTGAAATTCCCTTTCTCTGTTATTTTAAAGATGAAACTTACTCCATAGAATACAAACAGGAGTCTAGGAAATAAACTTCTTTTCTTTGTATATAATTTACCTTATTAATATTTCAGTTCATATAAGTACCTTTTTCAGCTATTCTCAGACATTTACCTAAAAAGAGTGCAGAAATTTCTTTAGGAATTTGGATTATTACTGAAGTTGTAAGAATGACCCACCACAGAAGCAAGAAATAAAATTCAATATACATTGTCTCCTGTAATCCATAACAACAAGATCTTGTTTAATTTCTGCTCAGGTTGAATGTTATACACTATATTCAAGTCAAAAATTTAAAAGCTAAACATACTTATTCTGAAAAAAAGTGTAGTGCAAATTATAAATTAAGCCATCTCCTTCTGTAATAGCAAAAATATTATTGAAAATTAAAAAACCCTGCCATTTAAAATACCACCTTTATCTCAGATTCTTTGGCTGTTCCAAAGGTCTGTATTTTTTGATTAAATATCAATACAATCTAAGTAAAATGATTTAAATACAAAAATTCAGCATCTTCCTGATTTTTCCCTTTCATTCAATACAAAATAGTGTCAAAGTTAACATAAAATGGAATTTCAAAGTTTTAAGGAAGTTATACTCATCCATTCTGATATTCATAATTTCAATTTTCTTACGTTTGAGAAATATATTATGCAAAAATACATTTTAAAAAGGAAAATAAGAATACTACAGACAGAGGGGAAGAAAAACAGAGAAATAATTATAAACAAGGAAACGACAACATATTTTATTTTCAAAGCGAATAGAAACCACAGGCAGAAGGCTGTATTTGATTAAATTTCTATAGAGAACAAGACATTTTATTGTACTGTGCATTGTATGAGTTGTTTCAATAATAAAATGCAATTTAGTTTTACTACCAATGGCCTGTGCAGTCTCCTAAAGAATGGACATTATGAAAATGATAGATTTTGTTTATCATGGTGAGTTTTCAAGCCATGAAAAAAAAATTTAAGCAGTGGTCATCATTGCTCAGCCACAGGAAAACAGCTGGAAATTAAAAGAGCCACAGTAAAGATGAGGAGAACAAAGAGTTTCTGGATTTCATTATGCACACTTAAGGAAAATACTGCAATAGCTACTTTGTTTGGTGCTGAAAAGTACTTGGAAGACAGTTCTGGATTTAAGATGCATCACTTTTACAAGGAAATAGTCCATGTTCTCAAAATTGTTGTATTTGTTACCTAACAATTCTGAGCTATTTACATGAGACTCAATAAAATGAATAATAAAACCAGAAAATATAAAAAAGCCCCCCAAACAAAGCTTCTGAATTTGAGAGGAAAACAGATGTTGCTTTAATTTAAATGATATTTTGGCTGAAACAATCCCTATCTTGGGAAGGGAGGAAGGTTTTCAACATGTAAGAGTGTGGGTATTTTCAGCATCTGGATAAACTGCACCACATCTGCTGAACAGATGCAGCAATGGGATAATTCTGAAATTCAGCAATAGTTAATCTTAAAACACCTTACCCAATTAACTCCATGTTCCCTTGGGAGCGTGAATGCTATTTATTGGCATGGTGAGTAATAAAGGAGTGATATGAAGTTTTATTTTTCTGTTGTTCTTAATTCACTTTCTGCATCCAAAATAAACCTCCCTGAGTTCCATCTTTGCCAAGGATACACTTAGCACTGGAAACAAAATGGAATGACAAGGCATCAAACATAATGTTAAGGAAGCTGGGTGGAACTGGGTACAAACTCCAGGTTTCTGCATCCAGACAGCTGAGAGGAGCCTGGGTATATCTGCCCAGATTCTTTTAGAAAAACTATCTTCAGACAACACCAAAACAATGAAATATTTAGGGAAGCTTATATGAGAATAAGTCCTGTGAGGAGCAGCAGAGGGAGCTGGGAAAGGGGCTCAGATTGGAGAAAAGGAGGCTCAGGAGGGACCTTCTGGCTCTGCACAACTCCCGGACAGGAGGGGACAGCCGGGGGTGTCGGGCTCTGCTCCCAGGGAACAGGGATAGGAGGAAAGGGAACGGCCTCAGGCTGGGCCAGGGGAGGGTCAGGTTGGACATCAGCAGGAATTTCCCCATGGAAAGGGTGGTCAGGGCGTGGAAGGAGCTGCCCAGGGAGGTTTGGAGTCCCCATCCCTGGAGGTGTCCACAGAAGATGTGGACATGGCACTCAGTGCTCTGGACTGGGGACAAGGTGGGCACAGGGTGGTCTTGAAAGCTTTTTTCAACCTCAAGGATTCCATGGTTCTGTGATTGTAATGTTAGGAATACACAGATGGTCAACCACTCTGCAGAAAAAAAGATAGGTGATGAGGAAGGTGTAAACTATAATTTCCTATCAGCTTTCCAATTTCTTCCATTTGAACCTGGTCCTTTGCACTTGGATTAAGGCCTACCCCACTGTAGTAAGATACTTTTTTGGGGGCTAATACCAATTAGGAACATCATTATAAGAAATGCAGTCAAACTTGGAGACCCTGCACAAAACAAATGACAACAGCTGTCCAGGATCCTCATGCCAAGCAGCCAATACCCCTTACATGATAATTCTGCTCACAGAACAATTCTGCTTACAGATACATTACCATTACCTATGCATGCTTTATAAAACACCATGATAATTTCTTTAACAGTGAGACCAACATGCTTTGCCACCCCTGTGGACTCTGATCTAAAATGTCATTCTACACACAAAGAGTTAATTGAAAAGTATTTTCATTTTTCAGATGAAATGGTATCATAACAGATCATGCAAAACAGGTTTGCAAATAATTCACTTTTTAATTTCATTCTTTAGTGCCTGCTGTAAGAATTTAATACATCCAGACATGAGAGATATGCCTAAAATTATTTTTTAAAAATTCTTTTCTTTTTTGTGTGCCTCTGTGTGTTTGTGTGTTGAAGTGGCAGAAGGAGCCAGAACAATTTATAAACTTTATTTTGTGATAAGTCTCAGAAAGTAAAAGGTCAGAATTTTCATCCACCTGGAATCTAAAAAGCAATAAAATGTACGGATAGCTCTCTCTCAAAAGTAATATAATTCAATATTGTTTTCATGAGTATCTGTTACTATTACCTTATTTTTAAAATTCCTTTTCCTCCCACCACCACTACATTCAATAATTTTAGCCCCACTATGTTCAATAATTTTAATTCGAACCTACTCTTGGATGAGGAAGGTAAACAGAATTTCTAATCTACCTGTTACATCATTTTCATCCAATTTTTTTCATTAAGTAAAGTTAGTTTTGAAACATCAGACCTTAAGTTTGCCTTAGGAAAATTCTGAGGAAAAAGAGTGGAAGATGAAATTTTTCACAATGTGAAGATGGCAAAAGGCAGACAGAACAAAAAAATCCCCCAAAACACGGAAAATCCCAACCCAATCCAAGTCAATGCAAACAATATACTACTCCCCCATTTTAATAGTAAAATTAAATCATTTCCATATAATAAGTGAAACAAATTCAATTATTAAGTAAGCTCTATCAGAATATTATAGTAATTCTAGCAGAATTTTATAGTATTTCATCCAGTTGAACTCTTTCTATCAGCAATACAGGAAGATGAAAAAGTAAGGTAAAGTTCCACAGTTTCCCCTAGCTTTCTCCAAAAACTATGACTCTGCTATTAAAGCAGGAAATAAATACCAAGACAAATTAGCATGCAAGTCTGCCTAAAGCTGTACAACTAAACTTCTTGGTGGAAAATTTAAATCAGATTTAGACAAGCAGTCTGTGTTTATTTGTTCAATCAAAGCCAGAATTATTCAGAAAGCAATATAGAAAATGAAAACATGGTGAAACAAAGAGCAACGGAAAGGATTAAAACCAACTTATGGGGGGAAAATGCTCAACAAGAAACGAGAATCAACACTAAAGTAAGCAAAACTGGGAAAAGATGATTTGGAAATTAATATGAAAATTAAAAACAGTAGGTATTTTTGACATTTACAGAAATTTAGGTGTCATTTACTCTGACATGCTCTTATTTATATACAATTCGTATAGAGAATGTCTACACTGCAAATTACTTATGGCTGATTTTACTACATTAGGCATTTTATTCCACAACTTTTGTTGCAAGGGAAGCATGTGGATGTTCCTACAAGGCTGATCAGGTGCATTTAACCTCACAATTGTTCTAATACTGTTTAAAAATAAACTTGAATCATGGAATACCTAGAGCTGGAAGGGGCTCTCAAGGACCATTGAGTCCAATTCCTATTCCTGCACAGGACAAAACATAAAAAAGGAATAAATTTATCTCCTGGAATTTCACTCACTTCTCATTTGCATTTTTTTAAAATGTAAAAATACATTATTCCAAAATTTATTTTTGCTAAACTAAATTTTAGCTAAATTTTGCTATTTTTCTANTTTTTTTTCTGCTGGCCAGTATTGTGTATATATATACATATATATATATTATTTAGATATTCCATACATTGTATGCATCCCATAATGTTGATTGATTGGGTTTTCAGTAAATTGCAGACCTGGCCATGAATTAACCAAAAAGTAGTGTGAAATAGTATTCTACTTCTTAGCCTGGATTAAATACCAGCTGCTTTGATCAAACTTGTAAAAAAATCTATTACTTCCTAATGAACATAATGTTCTATAATCAACTTGACTGGTATTATGCAGGGAATTACAAATTTAATCATTGTTGTTGGGAATGATATCTTCCACTGCAGCGTCAACCAGGCCACAGTGATAAGAGGCTTTAAGAGTTTAATTAGAATGGTTTTTAGTCTTAAAGATATGCAAAGAAGATTAATACTAGTGGGCTTGAAAGCTACATGGGATCTCTGATGACAACTCCAGCTTTGAGGCAAATACTTGTTTTCTAATTAAAAACAACAGTAATAAAATGCTTTGAAGAGATCTGTGCAGACATCCTTATTCTCCAGTTGCAGTGACAATCAAAATATTGACACTGATCTGGATCTCTGCTCTCAGAGGTATGGAGGGTAACAACAGGGATTTGCATCTATTACCCATGGAAATTTCCCTTGGAGGAGCTGGAGGTGTCTATCAGTCACAGCCTTCACCATCATCTTTCCATCTTTCATTACACACATGAGAAAAACACCATTAAAAGAAAACCATATGCACCAGATGATTCAGATAAAAATTCTTGACAAAAATTCTGCCATTTATCTGCTTGTATTGAAGACAGGAGACTAAAAAGATTTTACTCTGTGATGGGAGCCATTGTGAAATTGTAGAAACATGATGTTAGTACTTAATGAAACAATTTTGTCACTTATGAGCTTTAAAAAAACAAACAATGACACAAAGATTTTGTGAACTACAAAATAGGGCAACAGGAACAACAATTACACACACAAAAAATTGTGGAGTACTGAAGAGTTAATGTAAGATTTCTGAGACAGAACTAGTGAGATAAATCAGAGAAGCATAAGGGGAAGAGAATAAGAGTGGCCCAGTCTAACATCTCTGAGGATTAGTTTTCAAAATGAATTTTATACTTCTGTGTGAGAGAACAGAATGATACAGCTTCACATTCTAATTTTGAAGCCTTCTCATATGGAGAATGGTCGTGACAGATACACCCTGTTCGTACTAAACGTTAAATAGACGCCTTTAACAGATGTCTCCCTGGCACTGTGAACACTGAAAGTGCTGGAATAGCCTTGGCAGATGAACAGTCATAATTAGATGTCAAACACGGAGTCCCATTTAAATAAACAAAACTTTTAAATGCCATTGAATGTTCCAAAGATTGTACTGTGGTGTGTACGGAATGTGCACCAAAAATGCCCGCTCTGAAAGAAAACAGGATGATGAAGATTTTCATTATTCAAAATGGTATATTTTTGCTATGAAAACTGTTAGGTTTGTTTCTGGAAAGTCTGGACAGCTGTAGGATCAACAGCTCACAAGGAGCATATGCCTTTTTTTTACCTGGGCAGCTGATATCATGGTTTAAAAAATAACACTCCCAAACAAGACCAGTTTCTGTGGGGGAAAAAAAAAAAAGCATCAAAACCAAAGAATCCTAGCCAAAGACAGAAGAATTAAATATTCTTTTAAAATCAATGTGCCCATGATATTCAGTCATATGAAGACTAATGTGTTTGAAGGCAGAGAATTCAGTTAAAAGGCAGAGGACAAAGCAGCATAACCCATCAAAATGACTTAAAAATGAGCTTAAAGTTATAGCAAAGCAGGATGTGTAGAAGGATTTTAGCTAGAACTGGTGCCACAGGGATACCCACCCATAGGATTACACTGAATACAAATGGAAAAATAAGCTGCCTGGCAGAAATTGACCATTTATGCCTTTTATCTCTGATGAGAGAACCAGATACATGCAAACATTCATCTTGTTCTGCTGCCTTTTAATCCAAAGTTCTGATTTTACCCTGAAGGGAAGGAGAAGCTCCATAGAGCAAGGGCATGAGACTTATTTAAAATCTGCAGAATAGTACCTGTAGCAATGTTTTCCCAAGGCACCTACTTAGCATCAAGTGGAAGAGAAACTTCGATTTGCACAAGAAGGGGCCTGGACCTTGCATTGGTTTCAGTGAAGGAGTGTAACCTCAGGGGAGCTAGAGCACAGGGCTGATCCACAAGCAGAATTTGAGCAACTGTAATTGATAGTGAATTCCTGCTAATTCTTCCCCTCCAAGTGTGTGTCACTCCCTATTTCCCTTACAGACCAGAGGCACATGATTTTTGTTACTGGTTAAAGCACTGGATTGTTGGCATAAATTAATAAATTTATGGAGGAGTTTTTTTGTTTGTTTGTTTTAATGTTCACTTTGTGGGCATTATGATGGGAAAGACATGGTGAAAATCAAAACAATGGCATCACTAATCTTCAGAATAATAGGCAAGGTCCTCTGCAGCAGTGACATAGGAACGTGGGGTTGGGGTGGGGATGTCCCAGGGACATGCAGGGACACTCCTGGCTCTCCCTGGGCAGCTGTTCCAGGGCTCTGCCCCTCCATGGGCAGAAGTTCTTCCTCCTGCTGGGGTGGAATTTGCTGTGGTTACTGAGCATATAGAGCCATATCCAAGAGGCTTTCATTTCCAGGAAAATAAATAAATTTTTGCATTTAAAGTAATAATTTAAGTACATTAAAAGGTCAGCCCTCCAGAGGATGAAACTGCAGCTCTCCCATAGCATCAGGTTAAGGCCCTGTGATTGGATCCTGGATGGATTGCTTGGCTTGTCATATACAAGGCACAAATCCAGATTCGATTTGGCCCTGAATGAAAGGTGATAAACTTTATACGGCCAATAAAGCTTTGCTTAAGAAAAAGAGTCAAGAGTCACATATGAACCTCAAGGAATACCTGAAGAACTGAGGCTGGAAGATACCTCTGGAGCTCACCCAGTCCAAGCCCCTGCCCAGGCAGGGTCCCCTGGAGCAGTGACACAGGAACATGTCCAGCTGGGGTTGGGATATCTCAGGGACATGCAGGGACACTCCAGGCTCTCCCTGGGCAGCTGTTCCAGGGCTTTGCCCCTCCATGGAGAGAAGTTCTTCCTCCTGCTGGGGTGGAATTTGCTGTGGTTTATTTGATGGCCTTTGCTCCTCATCCTGGCACTGGCACCACTGAGCAGAGCCTGGCCCCATCCTCTGGCACCCCCTGGAGATGTTTGTATGGATTGATGGGATCCCCTCTCAGCCTTCCCTTCTCCAGCCTGACCAGGTCCAGCTCTCGCAGTCTCTGCCCAGCACAGAGAGGCTCCAGACCCCAAATCCTCTCTGTGACCAGCCCTGGACTCTCTCCAGCAGCTCCTGCTCTCTCCTGTGCTGAGGAACCCAGGACTGGAGCCAGCACTGCAGAGGAGCCTCAGCTGGGCAGGGCAGAGGGGCAGGATCCCCTCCCTGACCTGCTGCCCACTCTCTTCCTGATGTACCTCAGGATACCAGAGTTTATATGTATATATATATAAAGAGAAATAGATAGAGATAGAGATGATAGAGATAGAGACAGAGATAGAGATAGAGATAGAGGGATAGATATTGGTATATCTTGGCTTACACACAGTAGGCTGCTAACTCTCAGGCCCTTCCTAACTTTGGTGTCACTTTCAAGTCTAATGATCTTTCATGTACTTGTATTTATACCACGTGTAAAACAGATTCCAAGACTCTTCTTAATTAATAATGGACATGGTGTTTTCATTTGCCTTGGACAAAGGTCATGAAATCAACAAGGAGGATGCATATCCTGGAGATCATCACCAGATCAGCAGGCTCCCCCAGCACTGCCAAAGCTCTTGTCCTCTTGGTTAAGTAATTCAGCTATGAATGGTTGTTATTGTTCATAGCACCACAGTATTAACTCAAAAGGCACAGGAGTTGTAAGAAAACCACATTTTCTTTTACTTTAATGTCATCTTGATGCAATAAACTGCATCAGTTTACTCCCTCATGAATGATAATCATTTTCTTGTTAAGTTCAAGCTACTATGAAATGGAAGTTTCTGTATCTAAAAACCTGCCATACACATAAATCTTGAGACCATATCGACCATCGCTTGGTTCTGTCCCTCTTTCCCACCTCTCATTACCATGTACAGATTCCTCTTGAATGTTTCCAGGGGTTGAAAATTCATAGCCTTTCTGTTACAGTTCTTGGTCACTCACTGTGCAATTTTTATTTAATTGATTATTAATTCTCTGGATCTTAACACAACCATTTTTTTCCCTACATATGTTTATATTTGACCACTGAGCAGTGAACATTTGGTACCCTTACAGCCATTCAGAAATAAAAATTTATATAT
>VXBR01001579.1:41067-53021 GCA_013400215.1 Cisticola juncidis | reverse complement strand
ATATATATAAAAGAAACTAGGAAAACCAGAAAGAAAACAGGGGAAGGAGACAAAAGGAGGAAGAGAGGAAAAGACTGTAAGAAACATTCACTGAAGTTATTAAAGATCCAGAAGAAGAAGATTTTCTACTAGCTGAGCTTGTTTCATATACCTGAAAAATAGGGAAGAAATGAAAGGGAAGTCTGAATAACTCTAAGCAAACATATCCCTGCAGATTTGTTTCTCTCTGTGACAACGTGTAGCTGCAAAAGATTTATTCCCAGTTTTTATTCCCCCAGGAATCAGTGCTGGGCTCTGATCCTCCCTGCTTCTCCCTGATTTGCCAAACATGTCACATTTGGCTGACTCCCCACAGAGTTACAATTTAACCCGGTGTCCTGAGGCAGCCCTGCATTGAATAAAGAGGAACTCTTGATAGTGTTCTGTTTCTGGTTAGTTTAGTACAGAAATAAAGGAAAAGTGGAAATGTAGCAGTGGAAAGGAGAAAGTTAGAGAAAAAAATAAAAAAAAATCAAACAGTTTGCTTCAAGTGTGTGGCAAAGTTGAAAGAAATCCATTGCAGATTAACTCAGTCTCTGGAATTATTATTATTTAATGTAAAAGACAAACATTACTTACCAATGGAATAAGTGATACCTAAGGTTATAGAAAATTCATAAATTATATTAAAAATCTGCATGTGTTTGAAATAAGGAGATGGAGCAAATTTCAGAAGCCAAGTTTTGTGTGTGTGGTACCATTGTGTACATTTTGCATTATCTTTTTAAAAATTATCTTTTACCTTAAACCCACAAATTTTAGTGTCAACCTTAGAAGTTCTAACAAGGAAAATTAAAAAAAACTAAATTAATAGAGCAACTCAAGAATTACTTAGGTCTTATTAAGTGATATTATGATTAAGTCAAACAATGTTTGTTTAATTATAAATAAAAGAAGTATTTTATATTTGAATTTCTATATTTTAGAAACATTTATATAAGCCTTTGATGACAGAAATGTTATAAACATTGTATAAGAAGCTTTCAGCCTGACAAGATCTGCAGGCTAAATATTTATTTCCATGTTGTGTGCTTTTGTGAAATTCTGAAACTTTTTTCAATGGACACAAACAACTGATATATATATATATATATACATAATATATAACAGAAGTGTGTGTTATAGTTAATCACTTTATTTCTTCAAATAGCTTATTCTCTGCAGTGACTTAGAATGATTATTTGAGTTTTAAATTTTGAAATTTTCAGTTTTTCTATACTTATTCTGAAATGCCATGCCAGAAATTGAAATGCCTCTTATTTCCTTTTCTTTTTTTTTCTCCAGTTGGTTAAAAAATATGGAAGATTAAAGAAATGAAAATCACGATGCTAAATTAATCTAGAAGTTATTTTTAACTATATATTTAAACTAGAATGTAGTTAGTTGTGGTTAAAGTCTAAGAGAAGGACTTGTAAAGATGTGTCAAAATGAAAGAAGGCTACTTGACATTTTTGTATGGTTTGAAAAAAATCATCTGGGCAAATTAATTTCTTGGATTGCTGCACTGAAGATTTGTCTGAAGTTTTTTCTAAGCTCAGAGAAGAAGGCATTTTTGTTATTGGTGATGGTAGACTTCAGTAAAATCAGAAATTATTTCAGCCGTGTCTGAATGGACAGAGAAAGATCAGGAAGGCCATGGCAAGTGGAATTTAACGCTCAAGTGCAGTATGTGTTGAAAAGCACAAATATCAATGAGGATATAAAAGAATACTTCCCTCTGATTCAGTCAAATTGCCACAAATTTCAGAAGAAGGAGGAAAACAAAAAACAAAAGAGAAAGAAAAAAGATTAAGAGGGATGAATAATCACTTCCTAAAACTGTCAGGGTTCCTGTACCAGTGATTCTCTTGATGTTAAGATTTGTGTTACGCATCACCATGAATCCAGTGGTATTATATGGGATAACTATGTGAAAAAAAGAATGACAAATTAGTGATTTATCAAATTCAGGAGAAAAAGTATTTTAGGAAAAGAAATCTAGAGTCCCAATACATAATTATCATTAATTAAAACTACGCAGTTCTTACATTGCTGATACAAGTTTATGAGACCAGTCTAAATATCTCCATTGAACTGATTCCCAGGGAAAAGATATTCCTTAAATAAGATTTTTTTTCAAATTTCTGTCATGCCCACAAAGTCTCTGCTGTTTAAAACATTCCAGTTTGTGGCAACCTGATCGTTCTCCAGCAGAAGGTCTATGGGTTTTACACGTCCTGTTTCAAAAAAAGAAGACATGTGCCATGTAGTCTAATTATGAGGAAATATATTGGAGAATAACCATTTTTCCCATGACTGATATTTTAATGTAAAAGAAATATTAGTCTGGGTGCAAAATGAAACTAAAAAAATCTTTTATGTAAGGAGAATCCAAATAAATACCCTAATTTTCTAGATTTTCCAGAGGGAGTAACTTTTGTGTAATCAGAAGGCTTTTTCTTCACCAGGATCACAGGCATATGATTATTGATTAGAATGTTCACATTTACATTGGAATATTCAATTAAAACCCCACAACCAAAGAAATAAACAAGATATACAACACTGTCCACATTGCAAAAGAAAAACTAATGCAGTATGTCATAATGGCACAAAAATTTGGGGAAAGTTCTAGATTTTAGGAGGAGTGTTTTTAATGAAACCTGACTGCTACAGAAAAATGGAGCTCAAAATCATCCTGTGTGTACAATAGATACAAGCATAAATTATGCATTTGTCTTATATATAATTCAAATTTCAGTTAGACTGTATAATTCTTCTCTGTAAAGGATATATATATTTCATATAGCATAGCACCAGAGTGTTATCTTCCAGAAATATAGTCTCACAAACAGCAGCAAGTGCACAGTCAAAAGACCAAGAAAAATCTATTAGTATTAGATTCAGTGTAATTAAGCCTAGCACAGCTGCTTTAACAATATGCATGCCATAAAATAAAGGAATAGGAAAAACAGCAGTATGATATTTCAGTGCAAAATCACCAGACATGTGCTGTAAAAGCACATTTTAGAAGCACCTTGGTGATATTTTCAACTCTTCAGGCTCCACTGCAAAATGTTTTGGGTTCCCAGTGTAAGAAAGATGTAGATAAATTGGTGTGCACTCAGCAAAATGCTTGGGCAATCAAGCACTTGCCATGTGAGGAGAGGTTGAAAGAAGTAGATTTTGTTTTGAAATGAAGGGAAAAAGGTGTGAGGGAACTTAACATAATCTTCCTAATGCTAATGAAAAAAGGAGGCTTTTTACTGACATGATTTTTGATTGGAAATACAGAAAAGAGGAAAGAACAATATGAGGACACTCAGTGTTGCCGAGACAGGTGTTTTCAAGACTGTTAGTCAGAGCCCAGGGGAAATAGGTGTGAATTTTGTGTTGACCATGTCTTGATGGGGTTTTGGGCTAAAAAAACTCCTGAGGTCTATTCCATCAATGACCCATAATACTGAGAAAAGAGTGAGAAAGATGAGGAGGACTTGAAGCTGTTATTAAGAACTGCATCAGTGCCAGAGTTCAGGCATTGGCACAGGTTTGCCAAAAATTCTGAATATGAAACGCTGATAAGTGTGTGTAGCTGACCTGAGTAAGGAAAGGCACTCTATTTTTTTCTGGTGACTGATGATGATAACAGAGCTCATTTTGCAGCCTTTAAGGCTATGGTCACAAATGAAAAGTTAAAAAAAAAACAAACCTAAAAGTACTTTAAAGAAATATCAAGAAAAGTCAGTCCTAGGTCTGGTGTTTCTAAATGGCTGAAATAGTAAGAAGACTTAAACTCAACTAATATCCTCCCTACAAACTAGGCTTGAAATCCATCAAAATTCAGCTTTCTAGATAAATTCACTGGATTGACAATGGTCTTTTGTTCATTTGGAATGTAAAATCCAATAAGGATTAAAAAATAATTCTTTGCTGGATCTAAGGCAAGATGCAAGAACTCTCCTATGAGACCCCAAAATTCTATTTCCTTGGAGACATAAATCGTAGAAGTGCTGTATAATCTTGAAGGAGCAAGTATGTTTTGTTTTGCCATACAAGCATTTATCTAAGTCACATCTCAATTCATTTGCTATAGGCTCTAAACCTTAATATTTTAATTTTTTATTTGAGGTATAGATGGATTAGATTAATTCAGACTGCATTTGTAATACTGAGGTCCTCCTTCATTCGTTAGAAAACTCTAAATAAATCACTCTTTCTCTTAATTAAGTGGTTAAACATCTGTGTAGGTGAACTCTAGTGTAGTCATCTCAAAATAAGATCCTGCACTCCCTGTGTTGTTCAATTTTTTTCTGGTAGCTTTGAGTCCTACTTTACAAATATAAGATCCTTGAACACAGCATTTTGTAAAATACACTCTGAAATTAGGCAACATATGGCATCAAAGAAAAAATATATATTTTCCTTCAACTAACAGAAAGAAATAAAAATTAAAGATCAAACTGGTAGAGCATGGTTGTTTTCTACCAGTTTAAGAATTTAGAGAAAATTACAAAGAAATATAAATAAACACAGAGTACTGTAACATCTTGTCACTTCCAAATTTGAAACTCTGTATTTTTGCCTAGAACTGATTGTTTCAATCAAGCAGTTCCCATTCTTGCATAATTATCTCCATATAAGTTGTCATTTTACTTTCAAACAGCAGACTGGAGACTACTTAGTTCCTAACTAGAAAGAACATTTGTGTTTTTAAGTAAACAAAGATATCAAGGACGGAAAACATTTTATGCTGCCTGCCAAAAACATTATAAATGTACTGGGCTTTTTAACAGCCATTCTATTGCAAGCACTTATTAAGGGTGCTATCAAATATCACAGACCTACATATTTTAGGCAAATTCTGAGGATTTCTGATGCTGAAAACTGTAAAGGAGATAAATGAAGAAAGATTATACATTGTAATTATACCATTTCACTGTGTTAATGACATACTAAGGGACTCACTCACATTTTCTGAATATGTAATCTCTTCTAAATCTAAATTAACTGTTCTTACGCAGGTCTTCACAGTTATTTAGAATTTATATGTCAATCAATGAAATGAACACTCTCTCTGTATCAGAAAGTGCAGGCCAAACAAGATTCTTTCTATGTAATTCTTTTCATTTTTCTAGTGCCATATGGCCAAGGACTCCAAAAAGTCATTTTACAAATTACCATCCTCTCCTTGAAGATGGGAAAAAAAAAACCCAAATATAAGAAGAGAAAAGAAGTATAGAGTGAAGCAGAAAATCAGAAATGAATAACATGCATTTTGTGCTCAGTTCTTCCAGTGGGGGGACAAATTCAAACACATCTCCAAAAAAGGCAAAACTCTTAGGTTAAGCAGAGAAAATGTCAATATTGTACCCAAAGATTGATGCACACAGAGTGACTCACAGCTTTCCACGACCTGCAAGACTTTGGTTTGGGGTCAGGCTTCAGAAACATTTATTGTCTCAGGGTGAGGGCACCAGAGATATGGATATTGCAATACATCTGTCTTGACATCATTTCATTAGTCTCAAAATAAAGCCAACAAAAAATGCCTAATTTTGTTATAGAAGTATGACTCACTCTATTTAGGATCACGTTTTCTTTCTAAATAGCCAAATTTTAAAGGATGGAGGGTGAAGCAAGAGAACCAAGTGAAACATGATTCATCGATCACAGTTACAGGAAATTATCAGTTTTTTAACAACTTATATAAGTGCTAAAAAGTGTTTAACACTTACATAAGTGAGACAGACTAAGAAAATAAAACACTGACAACTAAAATTATAATACAACACTCCTTTCAGCTGCTTGAAAATGCTTTACTAAGTCAATCTGGCCTCAAAATGTTCAGGTATGTGAAAGCATATTTGTCACCAATTGACAAATAAGGGTATGTAAATAAACTTTGAAGTTGGCAATCAAGAAATTTTGGTTAAATTAAGATCAAAACCTTTCATTTTCACAGCAGCCCATGGTGTTGGCTTCAGGCTAATTGGCTGGGTGTTAATCACCACTGCAGAGAGATTTCTTGTAGTACTCCTGAGACAAAGAATCAACGGATCCATGGCAATCTGTCCTTCTCCATGGCAGTGAGCACATCCCCCTTTGCACCTAGGGGCCATGTCAAGACAGCAATATGAAATAATACAGATCTTTCTGAGAAGTGTTCCCTTAGAAAATTACTGAGATGACATCCAGCAGGAAAAGAGGAGTCATCTGGCCGTTACCATGTCGAATCTCTCAAAAAATAGGAGAAAATTGCTTCAAACAAATGGCTACACTGGGAAGGAGGCCCCAGCCTTTTTAGCTCTCCTGGCAAATCTGCACCTGACACTGCAGACAGCTGGCAGGGTTTCAGTGCACACCTTCTGAGCCTCTCATGGGGGAAGGATAACATTGCTGGCAGGTTGCTCCTGACAAAACCACCTCGAGTGGGAAGATCAAGTGGCTTTAAAGGCAAAATGCAATTTTCTGGCTGATCCTCTGCATTGGAATAGCGTTTTGGCTGCACCCTGAGTCCCTTTTTGAGCCAGTAAACATCTCCCTAGGGAGAAGGCATACATCAAACAAAGCTAATAACCATGCTTTGACTGTCTTGGGGACTGATTTCATGTGTGGGGAGAGCTTAGTTTAGTAAAACCCCAGTTCCAGCAAAGCTTTTGAGTTTGTGCTCTAACCCCAACCATATAAACATTTATGTTCAAAATCAGAACAACTTGTACTTAAAATTAACACATGCTTAAGCTATTCAGTCATATTTCAAGAAGAAAAAAATAGTGTTATCATTATATTAGTCTAAATGAAACAAATTACCCAGTTTAAAGTTTTATTTTGTGAATGTCATGACAAACCATTGTGCTGGATGCAGTCAGAAAACAAAATTTTTTTCCAATTTCTTTGCTGAGATTCTTGTCTAGGAAATCAAAGTTGCAATCCTACAAGCACTAGCACAGTCTGCATGTGGACATGTGGGGATGTTTGCATATAGGTTATAGCAGATATGTACGCAAGTCAGGAATTCGGGCTTCTATAATTTTGATTTTTATGAAAGAATATTGTGGTTTGTATTCTGAGTAGGGAACTCAGATTCATACAAAGATTTATTTACATGGATTATGATGTGGAAAGAAGAAGTTTAAATGTCTCATTAGCCACCAGACTGACACTTGTTTAACATCATAAGTTAGGGTAGGATGTTCACAATTTTATTTTCAGAATTGTTTAAAAGTGTTATGCCAATTGTGGATCATCCTTCATGCCATGCTTTGGAGTATTGATATGTACAATCATATTGATATGATTGTACATATATGTTTTCACTGCATTTGCCTATTTTTACATTCAACAGGGTCCCTGTGCCTGTGACTAAACAAAGTTAGAGACTTAGAGCTGTAACTTTATAGTTTTACACTGATCTGAAACAATGTGTTGTAATCTAGGAAGAATATCCATTTTCATAAGTGATAATATATATCTCCAAAAGTTTTTCTAATTACATTGAGCCCATTTAAACCTCTGATTACTGCAGTGAAAATATGTGTTCTTTAATGGATCTGATAGAGCAGCTTCCAGAAGCAGACAAAGGTACTTGATTCAGTTTGTAGTTTCATTAATGAAGACTTCAAAATAATTTAGAGACATAATCATCCGTGGCAATTTCCCTATGTTTTTATTAGATATATCTTTACCTTTTCCATTTTTTTGTTTGTTTGTTTGTTTTAATCACCATTATTTATTGCTTGTTCAAAGGTAAAAAAAAAGGCATTATTTTGAAATGTCATATTGAATTCTTCTGATACACAATATTTGTAATATAGCATATATTTGGAATCTGGAATCTGTTCCATTTGCAAAACTAGTGAAAAGTTACAGATAAAAATATGAATTCTGTGATACATCTCTGCCTGACATTTTTTTAGGACAGTAATTTCTTGTAAGCTTCCTTCTTCTCATAAAGGTGTTCCGCCTAATTACTTGAGAACTGTTAATATTTATCCTGGTTTCCATTTAGATCCTTTTACAACCCTGAAAACATCCAGCAGATATTAAGATCCTGGAACAGTTCCTGCCAGTGCTGAATCCTACAGTGAAGAGAATTTTATACCTTAACTGTGAGGTAGCTTGGATTTAATCTTCTATAAAAAAAGCAATAGCCCTGTAGTTAGGACAAAAATATCACATTTATAAATTCTTCACAAAGGAGAGGGAAAACACTCAGATTTACGTTCCGATTAAGCACAAACTTTTGAGAATTGAATTCCTTGTCAGGACTGGAGAAGTTGTGATGCGAGGGGAAAAACCACAAGTTGAAAAGCAGTTGGGGACTCTTTCACTCCAGACTCATCACAGATCATACACAAAAGCATGTCTAGCCTCAGAAATATGCATGTAAATGTAGTGTAAAGAATGGACAATTCAGGAAAGGAAAGCAATAATTCTTCCAAAGTAAAGAATATTGGATGTTCTGCTCCCTTGCAGTCTGGATAGGCAATGGGATCCCAATTACTGTATTTGGAGATTCAATGTTTTACTCCCAGTAAAAACTTTATCTTATCAGTTTGGTTCTCTTACCAGGGAATGTTTTGGGTTGGAAGGGACTTTAAGGCTCAGCCAGTGCCACCCCTGCCATAGTCAGGGACACCTTCCATTATCCCAGGCTGCTCCAAGCCCCAGTGTCCAGCCTGGCCTTGGACACTGCCAGGGATCCAGGGGCAGCCACAGCTCCTCTGGGCACCCTGTGCCAGGGCCTCCCCACCCTCCCAGGGAACAATTCCTTCCCAAGATCCCATCCAGCCCTGCCCTCTGGCACTGGGAAGCCATTCCCTGTGTCCTGTCCCTCCAGCCCTTGTCAATTGTCTCTCTCCATCCTTGCTGCAGCTCCTTCAGGCACTGCAGGGCCACAGTGAGGTCAGGCCAAAGCTTCTCCTGTGCAGGCTGAACAATGCCAGCTGTGCCAGCCTTTCCTGCCAGCAGAGCTGCTCCATCCCTCTGCTCATCCTGGAGCCTCCTCTGGCCTGGCTCAGGCAGCTCCAGCTCCTTCCTGTGCTGGGCCCCAGGGCTGGGGCAGCTCTGCAGGTGGGGTCTCACAATGGCAAACACAAAGACAAAAGAATTTTTTTGTTATTATTGTTCAAAGGATTTAAAAGCCATGTCCAGGACCCTTTCCCACACAGACAAATAAGTCACAGAGAAAATCAGTTTTGAATTATCATGTTAAAAATTGCATTATAACTGGGCGAACCTGCCCAAGATGTAGTCGACAAGAAATCTGAAAGTGTGCTACTTCAAATAATCATGTTTATGTGGAGTTGAAATGCACAGGCACAGATTTGACATAACTCTGAGATCTTGACTTCAGCAGAGCAGCTGTTGGCTCAATATTTGGTGGTGATGAAAACTCACAGGTTTTTTGCCATGCTGTGCTGACTTTTTTTTGAAAATACTTAGAGTCTGAATGTGTTGGAAATAATTGTTGGAGGACATCAGCACAGAAATACTTATGCTGAGGAAAGGCTGTGGGAGCTCATTTGGCCTCAAGAAGAAAAGGTTAAGGGTGATTTAATTTTATTTTTCATTGCCATAAAGGCAAGAATCCCAAGCAGAAGACAAAATAAGGCTCAGAGCAGCACAACTGAGAGATGAGAGGCATGCACGTGGAGAAGGGAGGGAGATTTCCACTGGATCTGTGTATTAAGGAGAAGCCTTTTCAAGGTCAGGGTGATTAAATACTGGAACTGCTCACAGAGAGTTGGCAAAATCTCTGTCCTGGAATTTTTTTTTTTTTTTTTTTTCTGACTAGTCAGGGCCCTGAGGATGCTAATCCAAGTCTGAAATTAATCCCTGCTTTGAATAACACAACCTTGTGTGTTCTTTCTAGTCTACACAATTCTGTGATCAATCCTGGTAAATCCCCTGCACTTAGAGAGCTCCGACCCTCCCAAGACCATGACTTTTTATTCCCAGACCTCCTGTATAAGTTTGTTAAACATAAAAGTGAATGCAAGCTTTCTAGAAAATGATCTTTAATCTAGGAGAATTTAGGATCCATTCCTTCCCATAGGTTAAGATTC
This sequence comes from Cisticola juncidis, assembly GCA_013400215.1. Taxonomy (NCBI): domain Eukaryota; kingdom Metazoa; phylum Chordata; class Aves; order Passeriformes; family Cisticolidae; genus Cisticola; species Cisticola juncidis. The sequence continues at coordinate 42,936 of VXBR01001579.1, read as the reverse complement.
AAATCAGATAAAATGTCTAAATATGTCCAATGTTTGCTGTCTTCCATTCTTCACAACATCAGAGATGAAAGAGGGGTATTAAAATATTCCATTTTTGTCCAACAAGGCTTTAGTGAAAATGTGAGCCTATTAATTAATAATGTTATATTGAATAATTTAAAATAAAATTCAATACATATATAATATAAACACATTTAATAATATATATAATGTAATATTAAATGTATGATATCTAAAAATGTATTACCTGACACATAACACCAGGAGACACTTTATGACCTTTTGTGAAAAAAATCACACTGTAACAGATGTTTAAGGCAAAGGTTAAGGTACAACGAATTACACCAAATACTGTGTGTTAAGCTGGATTTATTTTCTTGTATTTAAAAAAGACTTTAAGGGAAAAAAAAAGTATTCATTATTAACCCACATTCCTTTATTCTACATATGCATAGTTAATATGTGTTTGTATAAATGTACATGCAGTGCCAAAGGGTGAAATGTGAATAACTGCCAATAATTTTAATGAAGAACCAGAAAAAAATTACTCTAGTCCCATTGACAATGTCAGTACTTGAGGTTTCCCTTGAAGGTCAACCTATGAAGCCAATGAATTATACAATATCATACAATAACACATATATTTGTGTAATATAATTATACAGTGAGTAAAATTTTCTATTTCATGCATTCTGTTGTCAGGATGAAGTACATCCATCCATGTGGGTGAGACATTTGCCTCTGGCAAAGCAGGAAAAAGCAGAATGAGCCAACAGCTGGGCTTTTTTTTTAGCTGAGATGAGTCTGTGAGAGAAAGTAAAAATATTATTTATTTTGAAACATTATTCATTTATTCAATTTGTCATAATTTAAAAAATATCTTAAACGAATTATCTTTTATATTTCCTTTACAAGGTCTGTATAATTAGAATATTTTCAAGTTGTCCTGTTTGGTCCAGATCCTACAGAAAAATCTTGATGTCTCAAAGTCAGTTTGAAGCTCTCATGGTTTCTCAAGGCATTCAGTAATAAATGCTAAACTGGTATAAAAATCTGTCTATAACATTAATCTAATTAGTTAAACTGTATGAAAAAAAAAGCTTAAAAGAGAGAAATATTTTCTCAAAGACTAGTCCTTTGGGCAAATCAAGACCAAATGAAAAATAATATTAAAAAAAAAAAAAATAAACTGTCTCTTTCTGAAAATTTGGACCAGGGCAGTTTTTAATACCATCAGTGATTAAGTAACTGGGAGTATAAGATAAGAAATTTTGTAAAAGACAGATTCGCTCTGTGTAGTCCATCTTGCTACAATTTCAAAGTTAGAAAATTGCAGTTTCTAATTATATCCTTCTTTTCAACTCCTTGAATCTCCCCAGTTTCCTTTAGGCTATTTGGATATTTTTAGAACAGAGCTGTGTTTTCAGTAATATAAGCCTATTATATGACGTTCCCATTTCTTATTTTAATTTCTAATAAGTTTTTTTCTTTTAAAAATAGATACATGAACAATAAAAACTGAAGATAAACCTGAAGATAAACTTTCTCTATTATATTAAATAGTCCTATTTACTTAGGACTCTCTATGTGACATGAGAATTTTTACTAAGTACATTATTACTGTAATCAGATTCTAATCAAGAGTGTGTTTCTGAAAACTCTTTTAATATTTCTAACAGCAACTGCATCTCTTCTGGGATTAAAGAATCCAAATATGGACAGAGGAAATATACATATATCTGAAAAAATCTTGTCTATACTTAATCATGTAAATATTGACATAATATGTACATAATGCTTGAGAAAACAGAAGGAAGGAAGGAAGGAAGGAAGGAAGGAAGGAAGAAAGATAGAAAGATGAAGAGTAAA
>VXBR01001579.1:24536-40259 GCA_013400215.1 Cisticola juncidis | reverse complement strand
AAAAAAAAAAAACAACCAAAAGCAAAACCATAAAAACCCCAGAAGTATTACAGTTTAGGGAAGGATTGCTTTCCCAGAGACCAGCCAATACTGTTCTCAAGATAACAGAAAGCAGACACTGCTTCCTCTAGAGTAACCCTAAGCAGCTTAGATCAATTCTTTTTTTACAGAGCATGCTCTAGCTCCTGTTCTTATTCACACAAAACATTTAATTTGTGTAGCTATCTCCACTGAGTTGGGTTACTGGAGAGATAGATATGTATTTAGAGGTACATAACTCAGGAGCAGCCTTTTAATAAAAGGGTTGCCTGTGTTTCCCAAACTAATGATCAATTTGGTTTAATAGCTATTTAATTATCAGATGTTTCTTTTTAAGTAGAAGTCTAATAACTCACTGAATCAGATGATAATTAAATAAGAAATTATTTTCCAATGGTAATGTGTTTTCTTTTCTTCTCATTTCCCTTATTTCTGGGTTTGTTTTTTTTTTTTTTTCCATCTCTTTTGTGGCTTGATCTAGTGTATATTACTTTATTATTCATGTGACTTTAAACACGGTTAACTACTAGTCTGCTGTGAAAATAAATAAATAAAGTCAGAGGCTAGTAATTTAAACTTCCTTCTGCTTAATTGGGTAGCTAATGGGAGGAATTTGAATTTGTAGTGCTGCAAGCACAGCTTTTGTACAGCTCTGCCAATTCAAATATATTTTGCTGGGCACTGGAATGTTGATATGGCCAAATTAATTGGAAAATGGGAGAAGTAAATTAAAAAATAATTTATTTCTCCATGGAAGGGCAGACAAATAAAAATGTGCCTGTCTAGCTCCCTATGGCCCAGTAAGCCTTAGGCTATTAGCAGTTGGCATGGATTAAAGTTGCCTGCATGCTCCCAGCTATCCAAACCCACGGGACTGCTCCCTACTAAGAACTGATAAAATTAGAAGTTGGGTGAGGAAAATTCCCTGTTCTTTATGGCATTGATTTCTTTTCCTGGTGCATATTTCTCAACTGGTACAAAGTTTCTAAATATTTAACACTTAGTTGAAATATTAAGCACTAGCAGTGGTGCCATCTGTCCAAAGAGAAATAACACTCTGTGTTTTATTACAGATGGGGCAGGTGTTCTAAACACAGAGGGAATCAGCTAACCCAGTTCTTGTAAAATCACAAAAAGTCCTGAGGAACATGAGTCCCCAACCAAGGAACAAATTTATGGAGTCTGACATAATGTTCAGAGTAACAGGTAATTTAGTTGAGACAGTTTAGCAAAATCAAAATCTTGTAAAGGCCAATCCTAACTGTAAAGAAGGCTGTTTTCCTTTCAAAGTAGAATGCAGGTGGTGAATTTTCTCAGTCATTTATGGTTTGCAGGGGATTATACCAAACAATTTTATGTCTTAAATTTTCTTCCTTTCTTTTTAATTTTTTTTATTTTTCTTTTTTCTATTTAGAACAAAGCTAGTTGTAAAAGTCTGACAAACCTTTCCTCCTATGATGGTAGAATATGTTGGAATCTGCTGGGAATGTCCAGTTTTGTGAGTCCAAGAGAGATGAAGGGTAAACAACACCATTACTTTAATGACACTCTAAATGCAGTCATGTATCTTGATTCAACCTTAAAGAAATGCTTATGACAAGACCCTCAGTGAAATAAAACTTAATCTGAAACTCTATCTGTCAAATAATAACAAATGTATTTTACCTGAGGTCAATCATCTGGGCACTAGGAGTTCAAAAAATAAAGTTGTGCCTTTGCTCACAGAAGCCAAGCAGATGGTTATTTTTTAATGTTTTTATAATTTTTTAAGCAGATTTTATGCGTTGTAATGCTTCTTGCTGGTAAAACGCAGAGATTATATGTCAATCAGCTGCAGTTAAAATCATGGAGCTTATGGCACAGGAATAATATTTCTTACCACCTGAGGAAAAAGAAAGATGCAGAATAGTTTAGGCACCTGGAATATTTCATTACCTACCTCATTAGACTCTGTGGGACATGGGAAAAGAGATCAGAAGAGAAGTCAATTATTTCTAGCTGAACAGAAAATGTGGACTGAAGTGGTCTCTGGAAGCCATCTCAGTACTTGAAAATGGGAATTTGGTGAACACAGAAGGGAAAGTTTTCACTGAGTCATGGAATCATGAAATGGTTTGGCTTGAAAGGGACCTCAAAGCCCATCCAGTACTACCCTCTGCCATGATAGGGACACCTTCCACTGTTTCAGGCTGCTCCAAGCCCCATCCAGCCTGGCCTTGGACATTTCTCTGGACACTCTGTGCCAGGGTCCCCCCAATCTCACATCCAGGAATTCTTTCTCAATACCCCATCTAATCCTGTCCCATGTCACTTTGAATCCTTATTGTATTTATTGTAAAAGGATAGCAACAGGGATCAAAATCTACTGCTGCTGTCTCACCATGGAAAATGTTAGTTAATGGCTTTCCAAGACCTTTTGCAACATATACAAAGCATCTGTAGGAACTTTGTAAACACTTTCAGATCAGAATGGTGGTTGGTATAGGGCTCTCCTCACAGGTAAAATCACAGCACACACAAACAAGTAAGGCTTTAGATAATCAAACCTTGTTAAGTTTCACATGTACTCAAAGACTCCTTTCCCCTTTGGCTTTTCCCTTCCTTCTCCTTATCCTCCTGAACCAAAAGTAGGCAAAAATAAACAAAAGGGGCTTCTAAAAATATTATTGTTCAGCACTTCAGTAAATCACATTTCCAGGCATGTGATGTCTCTTTCCCCTTTCCGCTCGCCTTCCCCTATTCCTGCCAAATTAAACATTTCATAATTATTACTTGATTTAGTGGATTTGAAGGTATGGGCAGAAAGGAAAAGGACTAGGCAAACTCTGGTTTTGAAACAGATAAAGCAGTACCAAAGATGAACCAATGACAATCTTTGGGCCTGAAAACCCTGGTCTACTTTCTTAATGTGTATTTCTAAGGAAAAAAAAAAAAAAAAAAAAAAAGAAAAGAAAATTGGATGCCTATATTTTATTTTCAGTGACTGCTATTAGGTCCTGCTGCATGTACTTTTCGGGACATTATATTAGACAGGAGGCAATTCCCCTTTGATCATGGGATATGGAATCCCAAAAATAAACTTCTCAATCTTTGCCTCAACAAAAGTCATTAAATTCATGGTCATTCTGAGCCCTGGAGCTCAAAAATGTTTCCTTTGTGAAACTATGGCTTCGTTTTTATTTTTTGACTGCAGAGCTTCAAGTTTTTAGTCTCTACGATAGCTATCTCTGAATTTAAATAAGCTATTAACAGTGTTTACCATTTCTCCCCAGAGGTAACGTGAGCTTGCAGAGCAAAATGCTGGCTTCAGTGTCTATATATCCATGTCCACTTTTAATAAAATGACTACTTAACTTCAATAAATATTTTCTTAATGTGTCTCTTGCATTCCCAAGGAGCAACAAGAGTCAGGCAAAAAAATTAATAGCACTCCATAAAAAGCATGAAATGGGATTAAGATGTTTGCTTCAGGAACTGTTACTAGCAAGTGTGATTTGTCTAATCTGCACATTTGATTTATTGATGGATAAATCGGCTGTAAGGGAAATGTGATGAACTGAAATGGAAGAGTAAACTCTCCAGTCGCTACATGTGTCTAACTTCATGGCCTGCATTTATTTAGGAGGCCAGTCCAGAGAACATGAAGTTGTTTTTTAAGCTTAAAATCCATGGCTACAATATAAATGTTTGATGGACTGCAGATTTTGCTCAATTTGAATGGGAGACAGCTATCTGCATTTGAGTAGGAGGATGACAGCACTCATTGCTGATCCAGACAGAAAAATCTTTGTCACCCCTATGCCTGCAACACTTTCTCCTCCATGAGGAGCTCGTGTATGTCAGCACAAAGGAACTCCCACACAGTCTGCCACCTCTGGCTGAGGTCTCCTTTGTAACACAAGAAGCTCTTGTTGTTGTAGAGTTGATGAGTGCGCGTCCTCTCCCACCTCTCTTCCTTCCCTCAACCCCAGAAAAATCAAACTCTCACCACTAATAAAAGTGTTTGTGCCATCTGTCATTTCTGGATGACTGATGTCTGCTACCATTTAGGAAAAAAATGTTCATAAAACACAATAAAAAGTTACGAAAGAAAGAAAAAAAAAAAAAAAAGAATTAAGCTTGTTTTCTAATTCAGTGTCTCTCAACAAGGAGACTTCTCAGTCAATCAGAGAGGAGGCTGGGGGTCACATGGAATTGGGAAGGGACAGAGCCAGGACAGCTGACCCCAGCTGACCACAGGGATATCCCAGACCCCACGGTGTCATGCCCAGTGTATAAGGCTGGGGGATGGCTGGAAGGGAAGACACCACTTGGGGATTGTCTAGGAATCAGCCACTTGGTGGTGAGTTTTCATTTGTAGTTTTCATTTGTATCAGTTATTTCTCTTGAGTTTTATTTCTTTTTCAGCATCATCATGTCTGCCACTGTTGTTATAATTTTTGTTTTCATTTTTTCTTTTTGTGGTTGCTTTGAGTTTGTCTGTTTTTTGTTTTTGTTTTTGTTTTTGTTTTTGTTTTTGTTTTTGTTTTTGTTTTTAATTTTGTATCAAGGGTTACACTGCTGGTATCCTAACCCATGAGGTTTGTTTTTTGTGGTTTTCTTGTGGTTTTTTGGTGGGGTTTTGGTGGGTTTTTTGTTTGTTTGTTTGTTTGTTTATTTGTTTTTTTTCTTTTACTCTTCCAGTTCTTTTCCTCTGATCCTGCTGGAGGGGGAAGAGTGAGGCAGAGGCTGTGTGGTGCTCAGTTCCTCTCTGGTTACACCATGATATATAGAGAGCTGATGCAAACTGAGATCTTAAAGGTGAAAAATACAGAAATTTACTCTTACTCTCTTGAATAAATGCACACAGATATCTATTTAACTGGGTGTTACCCTTTTACACAGGGAACTTTGAAAACAGAAGACTCTAAAACCTTTCACAATAAGCTCTACCAGCCAATGGTGGATGTCAAAAATAGATGTACTTGGGAAGAGGAGCAGAGAAAGAAGAGAAATGCTGCTGTCAGAAGTGCTTCTTTTTACCAAAGCCATAACAGCTCTAGGAGTTAACTCCAGCAGAGGTTTTCTACAGAAAACTCTGCAAAAGGCATTTATAAATAAAACTGTGGAAAAGAGTATGTTTGGGTGGTTTTCTTACATTTTTTCTTGAATCTCACAGTATAAACTTTAAGAGCTCTCTGAAGCCATTGTCTCATCTCAAAGCAATAAAAAAGCAGAGTGTTTCTATTAGTGTGTTGTGTACTGCACCATGTAATAAAGAAAATAGTCTTTGATATTTTAAAGGCTGGGTTTTTTTCCTGGGTTTCTTTGTTTTGGTAATTTTGGTCTTTTTCCTCCAAGATATGGTAATTTTCCTTGGCTTCCATTAACTTAATGATACATTCAGAGCATATTGGACCTTCTGACTGGAACCCTACCTAAAAAATTGTGTTCAGACACAAGAACAACAGGAAAGATGATGGAAACAATACTTAAGAAAGCACTGTACTAATTTTTTTTTAAGTTACAATTTGAATACGTCTTCCTGGCAGAAAAAATAATACCAGAGATAGTTCTAATTCTAAGGGCCAGAGTTTGAGGGGTTTTTACTTTATTTGGATGTTTAATTTTATTTCATGTTTCTCTTAAAATTAGAACATATTCCTTGCATTCTAAAAGAATACTGTAATTAACATATTTTGAATGCTTGTATTAGTAAGAAAGTACTTTTTTCCCCTACTTTGGGGGACGAAAAGAGCATATAAAATTACCTAACAGGTGGATATAATAAAAAATACCCTAACTCTACTGTGCTCAATCTAGCACTAGAAATAATAGGGACAGTTTAACAAACAGGGATTTCATTACATTCTTTGGGGTTTGTTATTGTTGTTGTGGGTTTTTTATTTTTTCTTTATTTGTTCAATTTGAGATTTTTTTTTTCTGTTAGTTTGTTTTGGAGTTTTAGGGTTTTTTTTAGGGAGAGTGTTTTGGTTTGTTTTGTTTTTAATTTGTTTTGGATGTTGGGTGTTTGTTTTTTTTCTTTCAAATGCTTCTAGATTAGACCAAGAATGGTAGAGTGGGCTCTATAAATATATCAGCCTGGGTATCTGCTAATTTATGCACCTCACTCACTGTAACTCTTTCAGGTGGCAAAGTTGATTCCATGCAAATTTACATTCCTCAACATGTCACTGTGTTCCTCACAAGGGAATACAGGCTAAATTAAGGAGAATTTAACACCTTTATTAAATACATAGTGAGGTGGAAAATTTTTTGTAGTGATTTCATGATATTTTGCATGCATCCTATCATATAAAATATGAACATTATAAACTTGTCAAAGGGGTTTCCTAATGCTTTCAATTATAAATAGTTATACATCTGTTACCTTTTATGCATATAAATTTCTGACTGCAACTTGCTTCCATCTTTTTGCTGTTGTTGTTATACACATGTAAGAGGTTTGTGAACAGAGTATTCCTATTAGGGTAGTGAGGGATGTTCTGTATATAATCTGGAAATTATGTTCATAAACTCATGTATATATTGAAATTTATATTCTCTTTTAACATTCGTCTTAAGCACTGTGGTTATTGGAATTATTATTTCAATGGAATGTAGAAAAACAGAGTTTTACTTAAAAGTTAGAAATCATTGTTGTCAGAATTGACTTTTTTTTTTTTTTTTTTTTTTTTTTTTTTTTTTTTTTTTANNNTTGTTCTGATAATTCAGAGAGGTCTCAGTTGACTGGAAACTGGTGATACTTTTTGGGAATGCTGCAGAAAACTGAGAACAATTATCCAAAATAATTCCACAACTGAAATCTAAGTTTTGGTATCTAAGTTTTTAAATAATAGTACATAAATGACAGAATGAATAAATAAATAAATCAGCTTGGTCATTCACTACATTTTCTTGCAGAATTTCAGGTTGGAATGTATTCTGCACATGCTCAGTGCTCATCAAAATGAAACACCAAGGCACAAACAGCTGAGCCAAAGCAGAATAACATTACTGGGCTGATGAAATGGCTTTTCACTTTAAAATGAAATAGTGGTAAGGTCCAAACTTCCCACAGGGAACTTGATTTGAAAAGCTTCATGGTTCCTGTTTTAAAATCCTCTGAATTGCCCCATATTAGCAGAAAAGCATGTATTTAAGTCACAGTATATTTGAGAATCTGACATTTAATGGTGCTTTTAAGATGAAAGTTTACACGTTGAGTAAATATTAAATAAAGTGGTTTTCAGTTAAACTGTCATTTTCAATTTTCATGCAAAAGCACAAATACATTAACAACGTCTAATATTTTTGTTGCTGATTTTGAGAAAACCTTCTTTTACAGACGTGCAAAATTAAGTATTTGGTTGCTTTGGGGCTTTTTTTGTGTGTTTTTCAGATCAGTTAGGATAACTTAAAAAACCTCAAGGGTAGCTAGAAAACCAGTAAGAATTCTGTGTAAGAAAAGGGGGTTGCTAATAAGCATGAGGTAGCTCTCTCTGAAGCGATACAAGATTTTTATTTGCCTAGGTAAGAAAATAAAACCCAAAGGGAGATTTTTCTTGGTTTTGTAATTTACTCAATATTTACTTGCCTAACTATCTTGGAAGGTGTGTTTGAGTCAGTTAAAAATGCTCAGGTGTTGGCGACCTATAAAATAAAATAGGTGTTTTGTTCAACCCTTCACCAAATAGTTCTGTCATTGGGGTTGTTGTTTACAAAGCAGAAGCATCACCATGTTGGTGAGGTTGCCACAAATGCCCATCAGAGGATCTGAAATGTGACTCTGGTTCACTGACTTGTTACTTTCTTCTGGTGTGCTGAGTTTAGGTCTGGTTCTGTGAAGCTCTGACAGCAGAAATGCTAAAATTTAAATGTGAAGATTTAGTTCATTCAGCTAAAATGACCTGAATTTTGTTCCCCTATAAAACAAGTCATGTCAGGTTAAGACAGCCTACCTAAGATGAGAACCTTGGGATTAAAGTCTCCCAACATCTCCTCAAAATGAGGATGTCAAAGCCAAATATTTCAGGTGCAGAGTAATAACACCACAGAAGAGCAGAGCAGGTGTGATGAGCTGTACTCTGGGGGATGCCCTTGATGGGACTCTTGGGTTTCCAAAGGAGAGATAAAGCACAGATGAGTTTCACAGAGAGAATTGCTTTGGGATCACCTCGTGTCATTTACTCAATTACTCATTTTTTAAGAACAATGCTTCCTGGTAAAAAATCTCTTTCATCCTTTCCCCTAGAAAGGCAGCATAATTTAATTTAAGAAATTACAATAAAAATTGATTCTCTGGTTATTATAAAAACCTTACTATGTGTTTTTTGTAGCTTTTTTGAGTTCCTCTGCTAACTTGCATTGCTCAAAGGGTCTTTGTAGCTCTTTCTCATGTGTATGTCATTATTATGTGCCATTTCCACTCAGACTTAGATTTAAAAATAGGTTGGAGTTCATTTTTTCACTATAAAAACTTTCTTTTTGGAGCAGTGAATATACTTCAAGTTGTGTTGTTGCTGAACTCTGCCACATCACTCCTGAAAACCTTTCTAGTAAACATAGGAGACAAAAAACACCTATTATAAGAGTAACAAATAAAGCTTTGCACCCTCAGCTTGACTTACTCCAGGACTGCATTTAAAAGAATACATACTTATCTTATTAAAAGAATGTATTAATTTAAGTAAAAATGTTAAGTATTTTGAAATTCAATAAAATAATTATATATGAATTCTGTAAGACTGAAAATCTGAAGAAATCTACATGAATGGGTTTGAGTTTTCAGATCTTTGAGTGCCTATCTTTTAGGTAAAACATAATTAATTTTTTTTGAAGTCTTTACCCCTAGTTCATAACAAACTTTAAAATATATGCAGTCATCTGGGATAAAGCAAGCCAAATTAAACAATTATAGAATATACTGTTTCAGAATTATAGAATATATAATTATATATGAAGCAAAAAAAGGAAAATTTGTTGTAGTAAAGATCTTTCCTACTTCACATAAAGATCACATTTCCCTCTTTAAATAATAATATAAGTGTTAAATATTTATTTATTCCTTCATTAAGCATAATCTTCTGAAAGAAAACCATCATGTGGATGAAATCTTTAAATCAGGTGGGATTTGGGGATTCATTTTAAATTTAAAATTCCCAGGGTAACCTATGAGAATTAGTAGAGTGTGCAAATAATTTATTTTACAAATTACTCCTCATCACACAACAATTTAATAAACAGCACCTGGAAGGTTTCCACGCATTGCAAAGCTTTGCACCAACAGCACTGACCATTAATGTAGGAAAAAGCAATGAGACTGCAGGTCAAGACTCACTGAAATTACTAGAATCCAAAATTTTGGGGGTATTTTGTTTTTTGTGGTTTTTTTTGTTTTTGTTTTTGGTTTGGTTTGGTTGGGTTTGGTTTGGTTTGGTTGGGTTTGGTTTGGTTTGGTTGGGTTTGGTTTGGTTTGGTTGGGTTTGGTTTGGTTTGGTTGGGTTTGGTTTGGTTTGGTTGGGTTTGGTTTGGTTTGGTTGGGTTTGGTTTGGTTTGGTTGGGTTTGGTTTGGTTTGGTTGGGTTTGGTTTGGTTTGGTTGGGTTTGGTTTGGTTTGGTTGGGTTTGGTTTGGTTTTTCGTTTGGTTTTTTTTGTTTGTTTTTTGGTTTTTGGTTTTTGTTTTTAATTTTTTTTAACGGAAAAAAGATATTCCTCTCAAAATCAGCTGCAGAAGGTGATTTCTAACATGCTCCCACTGATGAGTTTTATGTGGATTGACCCATCCTGCCAATTTGTCTTAGATGTATGGATAATTTTTGCAAACAGCAGCTAATTGCTTGGCTAATTGCACTGTTCTACACAAGGAGCTCCTTAGTTTGAGCACAGCGGTGTCTGCTGGATAAAAAGCTCAGGGCAGGGATAGGAAACACTCAACAGGTTAACTTTTCTTTTTTTATAGGCTCCTGAAGACTCTCAGTGACTTTTACATGGCATGAAATGACAATTAAATTTCATATTTTCTTGTGGCTTTAAGCAATTAGTAGAAAAAACTCCCTAGTTTCATGAAGTTATGCCTGTTATTTGCTCTAACTGTGCAAAAATAAATGCATTTTCTCCTTCTTAAGGAGGAGATAATAGAGTATGTATTTATGCAAGAATACAACTGACTTTTAAAAGCAGCTAAATAATTCCTTTACTGATACCTGCAGTCACTGAAGCAAGTAAAATGTAACTTCTAAGCAGGAATGGTCAATAATTAAACTTACAGAATTTTGATATCGATATTATTTTGAAACCAAGGGATATGATGCAACAAAGGGACATTATACTGGTGGATGGGGCAGCTTGTAAACAAAAATTAATTTTGCATATGAAAACATCTCTTTTGCCATCCAGTTCCAACATGTCAAGAGTTGTGTTCAAGAGCAGAATGGTATGGTTGGATACCCACATGATATTTGTCATTGTGTACAGAATGGGGACAAGAACAGTTATTTTCCAGCACAACCTGTTCTAACAACTCACACTCACTCTCATGAGACAGTCAAAATACCTTTGGCCCTGAAAAATGTTTTTTTTCTAGGTTCCCACCGGACTGGAAATGAGAACAGTTTTTATCAGCTTGCTTTGCCGAAAGGATTCTTGTGTTCTTGTGTTTACATACATAATTATTATTTTTAAAATATATGTGTATATATATATATATTTTGTGCGTGTGTGTATATATATATATATATATATATATATATATATATAATATATATATGGAAACACAAGGGTTTATATGAGTATTCTCAAATTCTGGACTGTAATTTGTACACACCAATTTCTCTTCACAGCCACAGTGGGAGAATGGATGCTAAGAAACTCTTAATTGCATCACCATAAGATGTTTTCTTGCAGTTCAAATGGATTTGGTACAAATGTAAAACTCTGTCAACATCAGCTAAATTCCTCTCCTATTTCCTAGGGAATGTGAAGAGTATCAGGCACTGATATGTTGGCAACCATGTATTCCTCCTCTCAAAAAATTAATTAATAGATGTCATTATAAAAAATTATCAAGACTTTAAATACTCTAAATTAAGTCCTAGTAAGACTTTTATATTTAATTTCCTTTCCTTAGCAGAAGTTGCAACGTGGTGTAAATTATGTCAGATTTCGTTTCTTTTGGGCTGTAAGCTGGGCATTTTGCAACAGTTAGAGATTAGTGGTAATATGTATTAAAGATATTTCTTAATATTTTAAAGAGATATAAACATGATAATACACAGTTTACCAAAAGAACAAGGACTGGGGTCCAAACCACTTGTATTTCCTACACATGCACCAGATCAACAGATCTCCCAGAATCAAGACTCATGTCCCTTGACAAGCCCAAAAATCAAAGTCTATTTAAGGTAGCTACAGTGAACTCGAGATTTTTTTTTTTTTTTTCCTGCAGGCTCGTGCAGTAGTCTTTTTAATTGAGTGCCCATTTCACAGCTGAGTTACAAACTCCTGAGCAGGTTACAGGGGAATAGTGAGAGACTTTCATTTATACTGCCACCAGACATAACTTTAATGCTGTTCTTGCATTTAACATCTTTCACCAGTTTACTGGAGCGTGAGCCCTGTAGTGCACATCATTGAGCTCGCCAGCACCTGAGATGGAAATACATTTGCAGAACAGCTCCCGAGCGATTAAAATGGAAAATAAGTTCTTTTATTGCAGATGTACTAATTTATAGTGTACTATTAGTATCAGCTTTTCCATTAACTCACTGAACAGACTAATATCAGAAAGGATGTGAGCTGAGTTCCTTCTCCCCCTTCACAGTCCTCCCTGGATATTTATTTCTGTAGTATAATCACCTTTCAAGGCAAATGTTTTACAATAGCAGCAAATGACATAATTATTTTAGAAACACATAATTTCAAGGTGTATTTCAAAATCTAAGGATTATTTTTGCTATGACATAGAGGAAAAAAAAAAAGATTAATTTTAAAGATTTCCAGTTTCCATTATTCCAAGACAGTGTTTGTTAAAATAAAAAAAAAATAAATGCATATGTTTGATCTTGCTGTGATCTATGTATTTTTTTTTCTGGTCAAGATGTTTTTTGTTGTTGTTGTTGTCGTTGTTGTTGTTGTTGTTGTTGTTATTTGGTTGGTTTTTTTTAAATCTGTAGCTAGATGACCCATTGGCTAGATGACCCATTCAATGAGATTGAATATCTGAGAGACAGTGCTGCAAATCAACGGATTGTGATAAACAATTTTACTTTGTAGTTAGAGTACAATATTCATCTAGTCCAGTAGAACACTTATAGGTTTTTTTTCTGGAAATATGATTTCACTAGGATTATTAAGAATATTATAAAAAAACAAAACAAAACAAAAACAAAAACAAAAAGCAGTTCAGCTTTGTGTGAAAATTTCGTGGAAGATTAGATATCTATCAGGTTTTTTAATTTAGGTTTCACTTTGTAATCAAGGAATATCACCCTCAATCATCTTCTGTTTTGTGCTCACAAACTTGCTTTATTGCCCAGGAGAATGGACAAGTAAATGAGTTAAGCTGTGAACTTTTTCATAACATGCAGTGTTTTAGTTTTTATTATTTAAAGAAAAATACTAGTACAACTCTTCTCTGGTGCAAAGACCGTGTAGAATTTTTCTAAATTACTCTTTAATTAGATTAAAAGACAGGAATAGAATTAAGTAACTAAGGCAAAAATTGATTTAGTAGGTTAAATATGCATTCATGGATTTTATGTCTATTTCCAAAATGTGCTCCACTGATAGCTCAAAGAGAGTTTGTTTTGGTATGAAAGTCAGGAATTCGAGTTAAGACATATTTAAATTTAGTGAAAAAGAATCTAAGTAACAGTGTGTAGTGATGTAATACCGTATCCTGTTGCTTTGCTTGTTTGGTTTAAATATTGTAACATGGTAGATCTCGAAGCCCAATCTTTTTTCAGCATTTTCCTTTTCTTCGATTTTTTCTCTCTGTTTTTAAACTCATAATTTTAAGTCTGAAGGTCAAGCTAAAAACCTTTGATATTTACACATTTTCCCATTCATGTTCTTGTGGAACATGACTGCTGTAAGCTCCACCATGACATTTAAGGGGAAAAATGGTAAAAATACTTTATAGCTTCCTCTCACACTGTTAGCCCACTAAAAACATATTTCTTTTGCTGACCAGATGGGAGCCCTTTGGGTTTTTTTCCTAAAAAAACCGAAAACTGGATTAAAATCCCTCCAAACAGAATTTACAATGCACCAAATGCTAAGGATACCACTTAAGCAACCTTTAAAAAAGATTTGTTCCTGTTTTACCCTTTTATTTATGCTATGACTTCAACAGAATTTTGAATTTTGCCACATAAAACTGCCATCATATTCCTCTCTCATGGCAGAGATATCTTGTTCTATTCCACTGAATACCAGAGACCTATGATGAAATATCTACTAAATACCTCTCCATGGTTGCCTTTGAAGCAAAGTAGAAAATATTTTCATAAAATAAAAAGTAATACTGTTTGTTGGAAGAAAACTTTGGTATTTTTTGGTATTTTTTCCTTTTTATTTTCTTTCCACAACAACAAAAATTTCAGTTAAAATTTTTTGTAAAAAATATTGGGAATACAGACCAGTTCCAGAAAGATTTACACAAAATTGTCTAAACTACAGTCTCTAAGATTTCTGCTTGGAAGTATTAGAGACTGAAATACCAGGTTCTATATGAAAGCACTTGGGCTGAACTGAAGAGCCATGAGGATACAAACAAACTGAAATGAACTGCAGTGACCCAAGACTTACATTCCCTTAATTTCATTTGGGGAGGAAAAAAAAAGTCAAAAAGTCAATGTCTCATAACTGACTGGGTCAGAAACTTCAGCAGATCAATAAAAATGCATCAAGGTAATAACCATAGATCCCACACAGAACTAAATGAAAAGAAATAAGGCAGAATAACACAGATAGAGCTTTTCGCATTGGAACATTTGTACAAAGATAGCTTTCCTCAGTTGTCACTCTGCCAACTGAGGTGATATAAGAGACTGTAATTTATTATTTTATTAGCTTTTAGAGTGCTAAATTGGTAAGAGTAATCCATAGCTTATGCAAGAAAAATTACATTTTTTATGTACCTTGCTCAGCTTGGTGGCTGGAATCAATTTCTCTGTGAAATAATAAATACCAGGACAAGATCCAAAATGCTTAAAAGGAATTTTAAAGAGGATAGGAAGGCAAACAGACAAAATTTGTCTTCAATAGGAGCTGATTTTTTTTATCTCCAATGGAAAAATTAAATCTCAAGGGATAAAACTTTCCTTCCCTCATTTTGAACATTTTTAGGTCTTTTACTTATTTGGATATCTCATCAAGTGGTTATTTATGTGAAATATATTTGTAATTCAGATAAATGTCACAGAATGATAGAATAGTTTAGAGTTTAAAGGTCATCCAGTCCAAACTTCCTGAAAGCTCTCACTATCCCAGGTTGCTCCAAGCCCCATCCATCCATCCTGGTCTTGGATTAATTCCAGAGATCCAGGGGCAGCCACATCTTCTTTGAGTAACCGGTGCCACTGCCACTGTAAAAAACTTCTTCCTGCTATGTCTTTTTTTTCTAATAATAATCACCTGTTTTGTTTACACCTTCCATACCCAGGTGCAGAATTGTTGTCATTAATAATAACCTTAGCTACATGATATTTCAGATACTGCCTTTAATAATAGTTTGACAAATCTATTTTTTTTTTTCTTTTTTTGTGTAAAATTGTCTGTGTGCCAATTTTTTTCTAATTTCATAAGTGGAGAAAAACTGCAAGGTTTAGTAAACCAGTTACTTGAACTCGAGCTGCAACATGGACATAGATTCTTTACATGTGGATTTTTAAATTTGTATACTTAAGCAAAAAGTTCTGTTTTTTTCTGGCTTGCCCTTGTGAGGGCAGCAAGAGAGTCAAGAAAAGTGCTCCAGTGTTATCAACAACAAAACTGGAGCATCCTGTCTTTGGCAAAAAAACCCAAATTTTATCATAATATTTTTTTAGATATTATTTTCCCTTATTTTCTATTATCTCAATGAAACATGTGCTCAACTATCAATGTGCATACATAGCACAAAATACTTTGAAACCAAACCATGAATTCAGTCCATCTCTTTCAGTGATTTTCCTGGCCATCTTTTTCAGCTTACAGTAAATATATATTATAAAATTATCATTGCATATTTGAGTACAGTTATATCATCCCTAGTATTTAAAGATGAATAAAATGTTAACATTTATGCATAAAATTTTGCATGAAGGAACCTTCAATGCCCTCCTTAAAGCCACAAAGTAAATTCCCTTTCCTTTACAACTGGTCACCCTGTAAGCATTTTCTCAGGTATCTGGTATCACATAAAAGGATATGCAATATGTATATTCTTGGTGCAGATAGCACTGGACTGGAACACAAAGTGGTGAAAAAAGACCACTGAGGCACAATCATATGGAATGCAACTTCCTCTAGTGTCCCACAGTGTACCAAAAAAATTTGGATTTTTTTTTTTTTAAAGTGGTACTATCCTGGGTTCAGGCCAACTAAGGACCTGCAAATCAGAAATATGTCTGGGCAATGAATTTAGCCTCAAGCTATCTGCAGTGCAGCTGATACAGATGAGACAGAGCCAAATGATGCCCAGAAGTAAAATAAGGCATTGACT
>VXBR01001579.1:0-24479 GCA_013400215.1 Cisticola juncidis | reverse complement strand
AAAAAAAAAAAAAGATAAGAGGAATGTACTATATGGAGGTTCTGAGTTCACAGAAAGAAGTGAAAAGTCTGATAAGAGAGTCATTAAAAGAATTTTGACCCATTACATTAAATAGATTTGTGTAGGAGGAAAGGTCTGGTGACAGAATGTAGGACAGGAATGTTGGCTGCTGCATGGGAGGAAATGATCAGGAGGTCAAGAATGAGAAATTCTTAGCAATCTGGAGAAGCAGAGAAAATCTCGAGTATTTAACCAAATCAGACATAGGTTTATACTTAAGATGTCAGTACTTATGAAATTCCCAGCTTTTTTTTTTTTTAATCTAAATTGTTTATACAGTTTAAATATATCTCAAGAAACATGCATATCTTAGTGTCCATAGGTGGCAACAACCAAAAGCCCTCATCAGGTAGAAACGTCACAGAATTTATCTGCTGTTGTGTTGAGGGGGAATATTGTTGGTCTTCTGGTATTAAATAATGGACTCTTATTTAATCTTTCTTTTTTCTTTCAAAAAAAGTTTAAAAAAGCTTAATTCAAGCAGGAATTTTTAGGATAAGGTCTGCAGTCATGAATAGTTAGGTTGTGCTCCATTTGATTCCAGTGTCATTTCATCTCTGCTTGTGTAAAACACCTCAAAAGATTGAAAAAAAATCTGCAGTTCTCTAACTCTCAAAACCCCTTTGCTGTTATGTTCCTATTCACACTTTCAGTCAAATTTGATGGACTTTTTTTGAAACTAGAACAGTGCTATGAAACTGCAGAGAATTGACCTGGGGACTGCTCAGGAGATGGAGGTAGTCCTATTTAAAGGGAAACAGCTGGGACAGTTTGATGGAAACCTGGAATGCTTTTTATTTAGAATGAAGAAATATAAAATAATTGTTCCTGCTTTATTTAGAAAGAGGGTAAATTACCAAATAATAGCTAAAAATTCCTATAACAATTCAATAAATTCCAACTTTCAGACTCAATTCCTTGAAATCCCTGGTGGTTTACAGTTTTTACAGAATTTCTTAGGAGCAGATGAGTAATTTCTAGACCAAAGGAATAGCAAAGGTAGGGATTAATTCCACGCAGCTTTAGCTATCTACAAATAAAATGGCTTTTGTAAACAATTCTTCTGTGTAGGGTATCAGACAGCTGTGAATTCCATTGTCCCTAGCAATGTCCATTTTATCCTCTAATGCCACAGAAAGACCTGAACTATGTAAGAGTAAATGACGTAATTGAAATCGTAAAAAGAAAATCATCCCCATTTTGAGTTGTTTCAACCACTAGGAATTAATAAAAAAAAAACAGATAAATGAATCTGATTTTAAAGGCTGATTTTTCAGAGAAGTTATCTGTCCCCAATCAGAAANGTAATTGAAATCGTAAAAAGAAAATCATCCCCATTTTGAGTTGTTTCAACCACTAGGAATTAATAAAAAAAAACAGATAAATGAATCTGATTTTAAAGGCTGATTTTTCAGAGAAGTTATGCTGTCCCCAATCAGAAATCACTCCTATAATCCATGACAATTCTACCAAAATTGTCTAGATTTTTTACACAGATCAGTGATACCAGTGTGATATCAATTAAACATAGAAGTCTGACCTAATTTAAATTACAAATGAGGTCTGAGTAATGTCAGGGTAATGGCATAAGGCAGTTTGAATGTTAATTGATTAGTGGATTGTATCAGACAAAAGTTTTTAGAGATTTATTGCAGTGTTCTTTAATTAGATTTGTTGTATTACCAAGTGGGTTTTTTTTCAGTGAATCATGTTTGCTTTTTTAAAAAATATATAAAAGAAAATATAGCGATGCTCAAATCTATATTTGGCAGAACAAATCTCAATTGTTGTAATAAAACAATTAAAGCTGTTTATATAAAAACCTTACATAGTTGTGTTTATTGGTTATTGCACTCTCCTATGAAAAACACAGAAATATATTACATTAAATTTCTGTTTCTTTTAGACTTTCCTGTCTCTATCCAGTATGCATGATTATTTAAGGATGAAAATAATGGTATAATTTCTCCATTTAAAGAACCCCCATGAAGGTACACATGTAAAAGACTCAGTTTTCCATTTCATTGAATTTCAGATTCAGAGGTTTGGGATTACTTCTAAGATTCCTTAAGCCTGGGTTTTTCTCCATGAGATCTGAACACCTGAAATTGTTACTAAAGTGCCAAACCTTGTCCAACTTTGATGATAAATGCTACTGAAAACAGTAAACCAAAGACTTTTGGGGGACAAAATGCCCTTGAGTCTTTAAGACACCAAGCTTTAATGATATGTAAATATTCAGATTGCCATGTCTACGTTAATCTGTGCTAAATTAATTCAATATCAGTGCTCCCACAGCTGTACATACCAATTAATATGATTATTAATTCAGTAATGCTATATTCCTTTGTCATGTCAAAGGCTGGTGTATTATGTGGGTAGGATTCTTTTAGGTTTAACATTAAAGGCACAAAATGTAAGCATCCATAACTTTACTGAAATTATTATTGCATTTACAAGTTTTAATTTTGCAACAATGCAGAATTTTGGGTTTAACTTCTCTAATTTTACGTAGAAATCTTTACAGAAGAAACTTAATGTTATCTTGAATTATGTACTGAGAAATAAGGCAGATTAAAATTTTCAATATCAGGAGTTCAATTTTCAATTAGTACACTACATTAATTAGATATGTTAGTTAATTTATTTCTGCTTGTAGTGTGCTTTCACCTGTGCTGCTCTTTTTCAATTTTTTCAGGCTTCTCTGCAATTCAGCAGAGAAATTATCCCACTTTAAGGATTATGCTTAACTTTGTTAGAAGATAGAATGTAAATTACCTGAGACTACTGTTTCTCTATTTCTATTATGTCAAATTGAAATTAGTCTTAAAAGATGTGAAAAAATCCCATACCCAGAGAAACTTATTACTTTTTTTCCATAATTAATTGGTCGTTGTCTGTTTTTATGTATCTCATTCCTCTTTTTAACAACATCTATATTTAAGTACATAATATGCAAAGGTGACTGTTTTGAGAAGTAGCTCTTGAATCTTATACAAAGAAGAAATTGATTAATTGCCTAAGTAATACCACTGCCTGGGAAGTCCTTTAATTAAAAAAAAAATATTTCAAATGTTTACAAAATTTCAATATATTACTGTTTTTATAGAATGTTTAATCAGAAGTGTCTTATTTTCCACTCTTTAAAAAAAAAAAAATCCCTTGTTTGGTCTTACTGGTCAGTTCCTATCCAGCCCTTTCTGGGTCTTGTAACTGCAGCCACTCTCAGGTCTTAGAAACCATGAAAAGGTTAAGTACTAGACTGAACAAATATAAAAAGTGTTTGTTTCTGTTCTGCATCAGTTCTGGGATTTTTCACTCTTTTCAAACTCTATTAAAGCAGCTACAGAATGCAGAACACTGTGGTGTACTCTCATCTTCTTAATAGAAATTTCAATCATTCAATCACTCCAGCTCTGACAGCACATAATTTTTATATGCTCAAAAACACTGCTGATTTATAAGCCAATAAAAAAACTCCAAACCTTTAAACACTGTTTCCAAAAGGTCATATTTTTTAACCTATGAATATTTTTTTAAACTAAAATAAGTTATAAGACTTCTTTTGTGTATGTTTAGACTTACTTTCTGTATTAACATGTTACAGTATTACTATAACACAGTATGGTTAAAAGTACTATGTATATATTTGCTAGAGATATGTGCTAGTTTTTAAATTTACAATACTTGTAAATTATGAAAACCAAAAAGTATATCTGTTATGAGTGGAAAAAGAATTGATGAATTATCTGGGAAAAAAAAAAGCATGGAAAATAACAACAAAGAAAAAACGTCCCATCACTATGTTGTGAAAACATAATTTTGACAAATCCCCCCCACCAAAATAAAATCTATCACATTTCCAATGAAAATTCTATATAAACAACAAAGCAGCTGGAAGAGCAGTATGGTCACATGACTTATACCACAAAAATGAAATATAATTCAGCAATTATAAAAAAAATAGTTTTAATCCCAGATATCACAATTATTTTTTTTTATCTTTCAAAATTATTTTCTGAATATGTTTCTTCAGTTTTTTTTTAATTTCATCCTNTTCTTTCTTTTCCTTCTTTTCTTTCTTTTCTTTCTTTTCTTTCTTTTCTTTCTTTTCTTTCTTTTCTTTCTTTTCTTTTCTTTCTTTTCTTTCTTTTCTTTCTTTTCTTTCTTTTCTTTCTTTTCTTTCTTTTCTTTCTTTTCTTTCTTTCCTTTTTTTCTGGAATCCAAAGCTTACTGGTGTGCATTTAAAAATACTGGTTTTTAGGGCTGTTCCACTGCTAGCCCATATGAAGACAGACCACGGGCAACCACTACTGTGAAGCAGGTGCAGTACACAAAATTCTGCGAGACCAAATGGGCAGGAACTGACAGCTCTTGCAACACACTGAGCCATTTAGTTTGAGCAATGAGTCAGAGCTGGAGCCCCACTGACAAGGATCAATAGTGAATGCATTATCATAGTTATTTCCAATGACAGGAATAATAATAAATGATATTTATTTCTGGTACAAGGTTGTTTCAAGCATCATTTTTCCCCTCTCATCATTTGGGATATAGTTCATTCTAGGGTGATATAGAGATATCTCACTGTGCTTAATACTATGATTCCACTCAGTCTAGCTGTTAAATACATTTTTTTCACATTATGTTGGTTAATTAAACTTTCTGTGAAGATGGTGGTAATTGAGTGTAAGGCTCCCATTAATAGCAGTAAGAGTGCAAGACAGTAATGGAACTTTCTATGGTTTGATAATTTCTCTCTGTGAAAAAAAAGGGGAAAAAAGTGAGGATTAAATAAACAACTAGCCTGCAGCTCTCTGTCAGCTGGAACACAGAAAATAAAATAAAACACAAAACATTAAAAAAACACAAACAAACAAACAAACAAACAAACAAACAAAAACCTCAAACATTTTTTCCAAATCTAGAAAGGAAACTAGAAGGAGAATAAACACAGGAATAATTCAAATGTTTCCAAAGGAACGCATTTGTTTCACTTTATTATTTATTTTACTAAGGGCTTTAGTCTGTTTACTTGAACTTATTAGATCCTAAACCTCTTTGACACCCTTTTTTTTTTTTTTTTTTTTTGTTAAATTTTTNTTTTTTTTTTTTTTGGTAAAAAGTAAGTTTGTTGGCCATTCCCTTATTTTCTGTGTGATAAAAAACTGCTTTGAGGAAATCATGATAAAACCTGTAAGGGATGAAGTTAGAATCATAAATAGAACTAAAAATGAGAGCTTTCTCTTTTCTAGTTCTGTGATTCTGTATATATTTACGTTCACCTGAAATAAAGCACCCCTCATATAAATACCTGTAAAGTGCATTTTGCCATGTAAAGTCAAGTCTTCAGCTTTGGAAAACTTCTTTGTACCTCATAATTTTAAAAACCCTAATGTCTTCTTTATGTAAATTTTTTCAACAATTTTCAAAACACAACTTTGTTTTGACATGTTTATTATCAATTGTCTTGATGTGTTTATCATTACATGTCAACCCCCTGTCATAGACATGCACTTTCTTTTACAACTTCTCTGTGATTGCTTAGGAAGTGTTTTGACTTCACATAAATTGGGAGTTACTTTCAAGGATGGAGATATATATAGTGAATAACATTTAAAATACTACTGCAGAAGAAGCTCTGTTTATACCACTGCTTCTCCATCCATCTGGTTTAATGTCATGATCAGAGAGGAATTTCAAAGTCTATCAATTAAAGTAGAATAAAGAACATTTTTTAAATGTTTGTCTGTTTACCCCAGCTACTTGCCCTCGATCTTTTCTGGTTTTCTCCCCATTCTTCTAGGTAGAAGCTTATTTTCTAACCAAGCAATAAAAATCTGTCCTTCCTTACTTTTAAAGTCTGGCTAAATAACCCAAATTTAAAATTGTTTTTGTAAAAAGCATCAGAACATGTTGACCATCATCAATTTCAAAACTTTGGTCAAATTAGAAACTCTCCCTCTGGCACTGTCACTTACAAACTGATTGGATGAGGGAAGGGGCTGGAAAGGGAATTGATCATTTCAAATCTATTTTTTATCAATTCTGGGTTATGTTGGAAAAGACCTCTGGGACCATCCAGTCCAAGGTTTTACCCATCCCCACCTTGTCCCCAGCCTGGAGCATTGAGTGCCACACCCAGGCCTTCCTTGGACCTCTCCAGGGATGGGGATTTCAAACCTCCCTGGGCAGCCCCTTCCAAGCCCTGACCACCCTTTCCATGGAGAAGTTCCTGCTGATGTCCAACCTGAGCCTCCCCTGGCCCAGCCTAAGTCTATGTGAATATATCTGAGTGATCCTCAATTACATTGAATAATTTCAATAAAATGACCTATCACTACGACCAAGTCTGAGAAGGACACAGATTATCTAAGAAAGTTCACCAAAGATTCAACAAATTTAAAGTTTTTGTCTCAGCTCTAGAGGCAAACAAGTTTCTGAGGGACCATAGGCATTTTCAATATCTGAGGACTGAAAAAAAAAATTTACTTTCCAGAATTTTTAATATAGTCTTCATCAACTTATTTGCAGTACTTCAAAGCAATTGTAAGTTAGTTTGTTGATTTCTGAATATTCCCACTGGATGAATGTCAACATCAGAAAAACAGAGCTTGAAACCTAGTTGCAGCAAGCAGGTAAGAAGTTGGATGAAGGCTGCAGTCCTGGTTGAGCTGAATAACAGAATTTTCTAATCTGCTGCTACCGTTCGGGCACTTTGCAGTTATTTATCTTCACATCTGAGATAAATATTTATATATATATATATATATATATATGTTTATACAAATAACTGCAGGAAAAAAACACAAGTACAAAAAGGGTTTTGATGTGCTGAATTTATTTATTGGTATTTGTTATGAGCAATGTACTAGACATATAAATAATGTGCCTTTTATTGCTATTTAATCTTGGGCATTTTTTTGATTATTCCATTATTTTTAGGTTCCCTGAAGGTTTTAGCCTGTTCCACACTTTTGTCCAACAGCCCGATAACTTCTACTACATTATGACCAACGTGTATTCAGTATTTCCTTAATGAAGAGAAAGAAAATCTCAATAAACCCCTAAATAAACAATACAGAAAAAATTAATTAATTACGTATATTTTATTAGAGATATTGTGGTATTCTGAAGACCAGGTCATCATCTTCCTCAAAGCAATAAAGCAGGCTACAGGTTGTAGGGAGAGAATGTGCATCATTTCAATTGTTTTTACATGAAATGATGCACAGTAACTGCATGAAATTAAAATAAAACCAGAAATTCTAATAAAACACAATAAGGATATCTTTTTACATTATTTCATTTTGCTACTATAGAAAGAAATAGAGCCTTTGAAATAAATCAGCATCTGTGGCAGGCCATACCACTGCAGCTTGCTCTGTTAATAAAAAAAGAAAAGATTCACAAGCAAAGAATCACAAAATAAAGGGAAGATAACGTCTTTTATTTAGAAAACACATTTCAAACACAATAAACATTGAACTCATCACATGAAACTCTAAGAAATATAATAATATTCCTAGCATCTTTCAGGTGAAAATAAAAACCAAAACCAAAGCAAAATGAAAAGATGTCATTCCCTGCCTCTCACACACTCACTCTCTACCTGAGACCATTTAAAGACCTACATTTTGCATTCAGTTCCTCAGAGAGGCTTCTCAAAAGTTACAGCTTATTTCTGAAGTAATTCTACGAAGTGACCAAGTGCCCCCAATTTTAATGGACTGTATCAGCCTTGCAGGGACAGTTACTGCAACATTAACTTGTGCCTTTTAAAGCCATGAGTTGGAAAGGCACAGTATTTGCTTACTTACTGACAGAGGAGAGTCTAAAGAATGTTTTTCCATAACGCGAACTCTCAGAATTCACCTCACACAAGGATATTTTAGAGAAGAGCTTCACCTTTTTCTGGATGCTGAAACTGAAGCCAAACAGCATTTCCTTTACAGTCTGTTTTGCTGAGGATGCTGAATGTATATTTATAGCCAGTAATGGTCCTTCACCAGCAGCTCAGAGCAGTGGAACTTAATGGTTTGGAGTTGTTCAATGTTTATTTCCAGTTCATTTCCGGCTACAATGAAATACCAGGACCTCACTCACTTTAACTTGGGGAATACCAAGTGCTTTTTGCCAGATATCAGCTACTCCTAAACTACATAGAACAAATGGAAATGTCTGAATAAAGATTCATACAGCACAACTAGAGAGACCATTTAAAGTGTAGCAGATACATTAATAGACACAAAGTATTTCAAATTTTGACCAGAATCCTTTGACTGAAATAACATAAGATGCCCAAAACATTATTCTGAAGAGGAACAAATAAAAAAAGTAAACCAGCCTTTTCATAACCTTTCACTCTTTATTTTTTTCTTTTTTTTAAGGTTCACTAATTATTTAATTGAAATGGAGTTTGCACACAAATCAAAAGTCTCACATGCTATTTTTAAGATGTGTGAGAAAACAGCTTAATAATAAAACAGCAAATCATACGTTATCATTTCACCCACAACCACAATAAGAGGTTGGGCAGGAAACTTTCTGCTGCACTGAAATCAGTGTTCAGAAGTTTAAAAGGAAAATATGGGAGTTACAATATTGATGGTAAGAATTACAGAAAATATGATCTTTTTTCTATAACTACAAAGTAAAATCAGAGTCAGAAAATGAAGTACATCTCTCTCATTTCCTACAAGACAAACTTACAAATGTTGACAAAGACATTATGTGGAGTATAATTTCTACATGAATAACCCAAAAGATTTTTAGCCAACTCCTCAGTAATGCTGTAGAATTATGAATATATGTATAGAATGCCTAAATTCCCAATTAAAGATTTAAGATAATATAAGCAATATATAATCTCTTCATGACTATGCAGACTTGTGAGGTTTTAGAGCAATTTAGATTTATGTACATCAAAAAGGGAAAAAACCCTGTTGTTCTCTGTTCTTAATATGCTGAAGTTATGGAAGACTTCATATTAAATGAGTCACAAGAAATTAAAGTCAACTAGAACCAAGTAGTTCTCAGCCATGTCAATTGGATTCTTTTTCAGCATCAGTTGAAGATAAGGATGCTGGATAAAAGGGATAGACAGGAAATGGAAAGACATTTTTACAGACTACTACTACCCCATTTGCTACTACAATTGTGCAGACAAAACACATTGATGCACCCTTCCAGAATGATTAGTGAAAATATTTGGTATATAAAACACAAGAGACAGAGTAAATACTCGTCAGGAGTAAGTTGGGAGGATGAAAAAAAAAAAAAAAAAAGGGAAGAGTAAGGCAGGAAATTCAGCTTACACACATATCCATTGAAAAAGAAAGGATATTTTTGATTTTTTTATGACAAGCTCTAATTTTCTTATGTCTAAATTAATAACAATCCTTGTTCAAAAGCATATACTTTTCTCTGTGAGTACAAAATATAAATCAGCCAATTACAAAACCCAACTCATCTCCATTTTGAGCAGCATAAATCCTCTTTTCTGTACCAATAATTTCAAAGAGTCAGGATGGGAGAGAAAAACAGGCATGCAATGCATTTTTAAATATAATTTTTGATGTTTATTTATTTTTTCTCTAGTTTTAGTTGTTTTGAAATGAGTCTAATTCTTGCTTTGATGAGAGAAAAGAAAACCAGAATGAAATCAGTCTGCAATAAAATTTAAAGGAAACAGTTTAAACAAATATAAATTCAACTATTTACAGCAAAACACAAGATGTATTTCTGAAATTATACCAGAGATACATGTTGGAATTGGGATATTACATCTCTTATATTTCTTGAGAAACTCTTTAAACTGAACATTTTTCTTTTATTAGTTTGCTTTTATTGTATCCATAGAACTTGAACACAAACAATGTAGTTTGAGGGTAATATCAAAACCACAACTTTAAAAAAGCCCTTCTCTGATAAAATAGAGTCAGTTCGTTCACTACCTTCCTTTAGTTTTCCAGTGCAGTGATCAGGAATGCTGTTTATTTTACTTTCTGCATGCAGCTTCCCATTAAAAGTCTCAAACCTTTCTTTTGTTGCTTCTCAGTACTTGGTTGCTGAGAATGTAACTGAGCTTCAAGTAACTTATTCTAAAATGTTTTGTTTCTGCTAAAGAGTGTTACAGTTTAAAAAATAGTTAGCTGCCAGCAAATAAAATTTTAATGGCTTTTACATTTTGTGTCAGAAAATCCAAAGAAACCTTTATATTAACTTTGGTTTATCTCTAAAATATTCATATAGGAATCTACCCAATTTCCTAATGTCTGAAATTGACAATATACCTTTTATAAGGGGTCAACACTATTAACCAGTAAAGAAAGCCAGAGGGGGCCAAATAAACTAGTATTTGCATAGAAAAAGGAAGTGGTTCTTTCATTGGATGTTATATTAGATACATAAAGAATATACAAATTTTTTGGTAGTCTTCATATACTTATCAGACCAAATTCTGTGACTGTCTTCTGGCTCTCCCCATTGTGCTAATATTGAAAAGCACAATTTTAAGTATTAAAGTCAGAAAAAAGTACTTCTGAATATTTTAACGTTTATTAACGTGAAATATCTTGACTAAAATTCAAAATTATTCCCAGCTACAGCAGCCATGGTGACCTAACTATAATTAGATCATGGTCCTGGGTACATTTTTTGCAAAAATATTTAAGTTTTGATTATTCTCTTCCATTTCATGAAAGCCATAAAATTTATTTAACCTAACCACAGAACAGCACAAGTTAAATGGATGTATTGTCACTATTGATTAATACAGATACTTATGATTAACAGAAATGCTAAAAAGCTTCATATGTGCATAGACAATAAATAGATTCTGGCTCCAAAATATATTGCATGGGTTGAACATTAGATACTGTGGTATGTTAATCTTCTCTATTTCTAAAAAACAATCTAAATAAATTTGTCAAAAAATTGCAATAGACCTGATATAATCTATCACTGTTTTGATCACTCAGAATGTGATAGATACTTTTACAATATACTTCATGTGAATGAAATTGCTCCTCAATTTCACAAAAATAAAAGTCTTGTTCCCTGAAGCGGAAGTCTCTGGGGTTACCTGATTCTGGAAATTAATTGCATTAGTCTACAGGTAAAACCTATGTTTCATCTTTTCAATCACTTTTGGTTTTGTGGTCTAAAAAATTAAAAAGTGAAAAATAGCTATACCCCTTCTGCATCATATCAAACACATTTTTAATCTTGTAGATCCTTCTTTTTCATCACAGCACTTGTAGAGAAATAAATATTGAAAGCAGTTGGTAAAATATCCTTCATCATGAAGGGTGTCAGCTTTGAAATGTTTTGTGTAGGGAATCTCTGGACTTTATTCTATAAGGCACGGTTAAAGTTAAACTGCAAGATCTCCAGGTTTTTTTCAAGCCAAACTACTTTATCCTTCCATTCTTACAGTTTAGTTTTTTGCTGCCTCTGACCTCTTAGATATAAAATCTCACAAATTTCCTGAAATTTTTATAACCCATTTGAACTCATTATTTCCTAATAACAGATTTACTCAGATATTGCTATTAAGAACTTCAATCTTCAGTAAAATTCTTAGTGAAGTCAATGGCATCATAAAAGAAAATTATGGTCAAAAACTAATAAAAGCTGGAGTTTCAGTAATGTCTTAGATCAATCATTTGAAAAGCCATTACCTCAAGATCTTTTCCAATGGAAACAAAAACGCTCATTTGACTTCTATACCTTCTGTAGGAGAAAGTAATGTGACATCTGACATTTTTCTTTCTAAAAGTTCTTCTAGAATTGAAAATGAAACTTGAGATACTTTTTGATAGAGAATACTGGCATTGAAATCAGAAAAGTGAGTTACAAATGATGTTGACAAATCTGTATAGAAAAAGAACTAATGGAAAATAAAGAGAAAGATCAGTCATAGGAAATTCAAATAATACAATACAAACAACATAGAATGAGTTTGATATTAACTTGAGCTATTCCAAATTATATAATGAAAAGACATACCCTGAAAGACAATATCAGGCCCAATAATAGCATTTATTTCAATGTGATCCTTTTATAAGGAAACATAGCATTTTTAGGTATATGCCATTTATTATGTTATTTTCTAAAACAGTACCTTTAAAAGAAATTGTGTATCAGCATTGATCACTATCATTTCTGTGAAAAAAGAAATACCAAGCAAATAACTATACAACCAATGAACTCTACATTATTGTCAATATCTCTTTAGTCTTTCTCATTACTATTAATTTTAGAATGTTAAATAGCTCTGTAAGAAATCAAAAAATCAAGGTAAGACATTAAAGGAAATACATCTTGAACTTTTTTTCTTTATTTTGGACGACCTTTGTTTCTGTTGAGGTTTTTGTTGCTGTTTCCACCTGTCAGCTTTCCAAAGTAAGCAGAAGATTATTTTACAGAGCAAAATCATTTTTCTATTCGTAAAAATGCTTTGCTGTATTCACTCTTTGTTAATTCTTAAGATGTTGAATCTTCATGCATTAGCCTGGAGTGCTTATTTTTACACTCCAAATATATATACTTGTTTTCATGCTATCTCATATTTCCTTTTCCTAACAGCACTGTAAAAAACTGGCAAATAAAATTTTAAATTTCTTCCCTGCTAGTCTTTGAGAGATTTATTATGTCTTTCACCGATTTCTATACACTTATGCCAATCATATATTTCTTCTTATTCAGGATAGCTCACAATGAATTTTTTCACACTTAAGCCTGCTGTAGAAGATACATTTAATTAATAAATGTACAAATAGGTTCACTGATATTTCATGATGGGGTTTGTTGTTGTTACTGTTGCTTGACTGGGTTTTTTTCTGTTCAAATATTTATGCAACCAAGGGGAGTGAAAAACAGCAGAAGAAAAGACTTTCTGAAATCTTTTCTGGAAAAGCATATCCACAACTGTCTGCTCACAGGCCTTGGCTGCTGTCTCAGGGTTCTAGGACAATTAAACACAAGATACTTCTGAGGCCAGAGTCACCTGAGCTAAGCACTTGTTGGCTAATGAGCTGTGAATCCTTCATAATGCTGTAATTTTTATTTGATAGAAAAATAATGATGGATTTACTTAACCTGCACCTGTAATTAGCAGTGTTTTCCTTCTCAGTGGTGTTTTCTTTCGTCAGCCAAAGCTCATTGTCTGCCCCAGTTACGTGAAATATAAATTTCCTACAACTGATAAGATTTGTTTTAATAAAGGAACAAATATTGCTGACCGAAAGATTGAGATTTCTCTTCAGTAAAAAGCCAGTATTTTTATCATTATATAATCCTGATTTAGACTAAATATTACTTGATGATGAACAATTAAGATTAAAAAGCCCCCAAAACAATGAAATTGAAGAGTTTAATTACCTCAATTTAAACAGTGAATTTAAAACAAAAACAATCAATTTGAATATGAGTGATTCAAATGAAAGCATTTCCTTTCACATGGAAAATTCTAGGTTTGCTTGGTGAAATTTGGTGATAAAAAGATTGGATTTTTTTTTTAAAGTATCTTAGTTAAAAATATTTACCCAAGGTATTTAAATAAAATATCTTTTCACACACCTTTCAGGGCAAATGGACAAAAACTGCATTCTTATTTGTTGCCTGAATTTATCCAAATATATTTTACATCAGTCTAAAACTTCAAAAGCAAAAAAATAAAACAGCTGGCCATTACAAAAAATAAATGAAACAACTCCATAGGGAGAAGTTAATACATGAAATTAAACTGAAATGTGAACATGTCTGACCTGTTTTATTTCAAAAAGTTTATTTCAGTATTTAACATGTTAGCAGCTTCAGGCATGAGATTATGCCTGCAAATGATGGAGCTACATGTATTTCCTGGACGTATAACTAAAGGATAAGGACAAATAATTAAAGAGTAAAATATATATCTTTTTATTGCAGGAGAGTAGGTATTTTAGGAGGATTGAGGAAAGGGTGATCTTTGATGGGTTGGAAATGAAAGACTGTCTCAGACACACAGAAGGAGCTACAAATGAATGAACAAATTCAGCCACAAAAGCTGTAAAGCAAGTGACTGGACATTTGATGTATTTATGTGGCACATCATACTGGTAAAAAAAAGAAAAATTGTGCCTTCCTGTATTCTGCATTGGAACCAAGCAAACACAAGTTGTCAGCACAGTCATAGGTTTATCTTTAAAATTTATGGAAATATAAACAAATAAATAAGCTTAGAACCACATTAGTTGTGACTTGTTTGTTTGTTTGTTTGTTTTCCTGTCAGTGAAAGAGTAAATATGCACAAATTTGTGCTGGTCTTAGCTCCAGAAAGTGTCATGTTCCTACAGACTATGGATTAAAAAAAAAAAAAAAATCACAGGGAAAGGTGTGCAAAGTTCTGCTAATGTGAAGACAGGTCTTCTGTTCCAGTAGTTCTCTATTTGGTAAAACTAATTTCTTCTTCTGTTCTCCCCTGGATATCTGATATTGACCCTTGTAAACATACGGGAAAGGATAAGAAGGATTTTATGGCTTAAAGAGCTCTGTACCTTAAAATATAGCAGTACTTGAATCCTCTAGGAAAAAGTAGTTTCTACAGAGTGCACATTCTAAAAGCTTTTAAACTGCTTTCTGCAGTTCAGAAATACCTGCATTATTCTCCAGCCACTGTGCTCTTGTGTAGCATCAGTTGCAAAACTGCAACTGTCCTTCTTATACATATCTAAATTTTATTTACCATGTGAAGAACAATTAAATCACAAAGCAAGCAAAACCACCTCAGTAGTGAATGAAAAGGTAGTGCCACAAAACAGTATCAAAAACTGAAATTGAAAAGTTTAGCTTTAGCAGCTAATTTACTTAGGTATCACCCTAAGGCATCAACATCTTTTATCACTACTGCAGTAGTCTGGAATGTTTGCACCATCACTAGGAGCAGAAGTGGTTATGGAAGAAAAAAAAAAAAAAGTAATTCAGGGAAATACAAGGTACATATTGAAATAAATCAGCAAATACACAGAAAATCTGCAACTGGACATCAAGGTCTGTTTAAAATTAAACCAGTGCACGTGCAAGGTTCTAGGTGAGGAGCCATGTTTACTAATGAAATCACCCAAGAGGTGGAGATGGCATCAGCTTTAAAGTAAAACAAAGTTGAGCCATATTTCTAAAGCCTTGCAGGGTAACTCAAATATTTGTGTGCAACCACAATTCTAAGACAGTGAATGAAGAGATTATAAAGACAGTAAAAGAGAATGACAGCGAAGATTTCCAAGAAATTAAGTTTTTCACAAGAGCATATTTTAAATACTTCAAGTCATTTAAATACATCTCTGTTATTGTTTAAACCAACACAAAGAAACAAGCAATACAAAGGTAAGCAGGAAGCAATATTCAACTCTTAGAGAGGGCTCCAAAACTAATATGAAAATTCATTTTTTTAATACTAGCAACATACACAAAAAAAGTAATTCCACAGTATTTTCTTCTGACTTGAATGATCAAATCTGAGGTTTGCAAATGCCAGTGAGATCCACAACTGAAAATGTAGGGGTTTGGAACAACTGGCTAAAAGTATTTAGCTCTTCTATTACTGCTACAGTTCAATGAATAATAAAAAGGATAACGGACTCATTGAATAAAGAGTGCAAAGATTTTATTTGATTGTTCCCTCCCTCCAAAAATTAGCAGTAAAACTAAACATATTTAGCTGAAGTGAATACTTCTATTCTTTTAACTTTGATAGTATAAAAGCCAAGTATGAAAGCAATACACAAATGGCTTTATGGATTTAAAGTAAAAAAAGACATCAACCTTATCTGTTTATTTTAAATTTCCATGCTTTGATGGTTTTAAGGTAACCTTATAGTTTCCCTCACTAGTCTTTTTTCAATCTAACATCACTGTGTGATACAGTTTAAGCTGTATGTATTTATTTCTGCTGTAACTTTTTCTCTAGCCCCTTAAAATCTTTCCCTTTGTTAAAAATGTTTACAACCTATTGAATTGCAAATAGAGATAAACTTTGAAGAATCATGAAGATGATATTACTGAAAATATGTACATATTTTAAATTGCATTTTCAAGATTTTCTACTTCTGGAAGTGCATCTCTGCTCATTTGAGGAAAAGAAGAAATATTAAACATTTCTTGTTTTGTGCAAAGTGTCATCTATTATCAAGAAAACTCAGCTGTTCTTCATCATGATTACTGGAGCAAAATGTAGTGACGGTGTCTTACTAAAATCATAAATTCTGTCCCATTTAGGATAAAGTTGTAACTACTCATCATGAAGTGATAATTTTTCCTACCTTTCATGATGAAGATGTCAGACCATATTAATGGTTCAGTAAATTCCTGCCACATTCATAAGTTCACTTGTCTGTTAGATTATCATATACATTAGGCTCAGTAAGTTGATTGAAGTTTTTTTGTAGTATTTTATGAAAAAACCCAGCCAACATACACCCCCTGCACAATACAAACCTGAAAAATTATTTCATGTTACTGTCTTCTGATAGTTTCAAAAGAATTTATCTTGTCCCTGGAAGTCCAACAATATCTTTAGTGTATTTGTGCCCGTATTTACATAGTTGTTAGAATTTAATTTTGCACTTCATTAGTACCCCCAGCCCATCCTAATATTCTAAATGAGCAAGAACTCTTCACATTTTCTTTAATCACAAACACTCATTATAAATTTTTTGGGTGATGGGGTATATATGAAAATCAACATAATTCCAATATGTCTAATTTACACCCAACAGAGTTCTAAATTCTCCTAATCATGTTTATGCAAATGTATGAGCAATAAAAGAATTGATATACAGATTTCAAATGTGCTTCAACCCAAATTTTCTCACTGAACTCATCACTCATTTTCTTACCCAAAGCGTAGGTACATAATTTCTGATAATACACATCTTCCTGCACATTGAGATCTTATAATATCCTGTGTCAAAATACCTTTTTCCAGCAGCTACTGTATTGAGATGATAAATTTACCCCTGCTCTACCAGTTTTCACCATTCAAATCTCTCCTTTTGGACTCTATTTTGTAGGTGTTGGTGTGTGTGTTTGTTTTTTTTTTTTGTTTGTTTGTTTGTTTTTCTGTTTCTGTTTGTTTGATGGTGGTTTTATTTTCTTTTCTTGAAACATAATACACAATTATTTCTCCATATGAGATACTTGTTCTAATTTCAACTCTATTAGCTGATGGAAAACTTTCTATACTCTGCTGGCCTGGATTTTCAAAGGAGAAAGGGAAAAAAATATCTACACTGTTGAAGAGCATGGAGATCAGTTGAAGCCTGATGTCTAAAAATCGATGGACCTTGATGTCCGCTCCCGGAAGGTTGAAGGCCTGGTTGGAAGGAGATTGGACAAATTTGTTCTTGTTGAAGGTGCCCAGGGCAGGGGTGAAAGAAGATGACTTTTAAGGTTCCTACCATCCCAAACATTTCTGTGATTGTAGGATCTGTAGGATCATCCACCAATGATGTTAGGAATTCTGGCTGACATGAATGAGAAAATTGTCTCTCCTTGCTTCTTTCTGGAGCCATGGAAGTTTGGGGACTTCCCAGAAGACTGGAAGAAGACTAGTGAAACACCAATCTACAAAGTGTCAGAGAAGAATCCAGCCAGTTTTAAGCCCATTAGTCTTTCTTCAGTCCCTGGAAAAGTCCTGGAATTAATCTTCCTGGGGGTTATCAAAAGCCAGAGGAAGCACATGACTGAGAAAAGCCAGAACGAATCTACCAAGAGCAAATTGTATTTGACAAACCTGATCATCCTTTATGACAAAGTCCTCTGCTTGGTTGATATGGAGTGAACAGTGACCATTAGCTTGATGCCTTAGATTTTTAGCTTTTTCTATTTTTCATATGTGTAGCTTTGTAGATTGCTAAAGCACAGCAATAGCTTCTATTACATTTCGTATCTTTATTCCCTACATTTAGGAACACTAAGCTGACCTTATTAAAACACTCCTAAATATTGTTTAGTCTTCTTCCAAGAAGGTCTTTTTTCCAGCCAAAATTTGGACTAGACATAAAAAAGTGTCACAGAAAAAAAACCCTCTGGACTGCTTCCATTGGGGCAGGACCCCAGGAATTATGATCTAATACACAAATGTTTTAACTGGATGATAAGAGATAGACATATTAATTGACTAACCTTATAAAATTTGTAGAATTACTGTATCACGTGCGATCTTTGCCATATTGTGTACTTGAAAGCTTTCAAGTAAAGGTTTACTTTTATATACACTCTAACTTTTTGGGGAAGATGTTTTCTATTTTCCAGGCAACAATACAACTGGATTTATCCAAGGTTTTCAATACAGGTTTTTACAGCTTTCTGCTAAAATAAATTATTTATTATTTTCTAGGCAAGGGGTGGGTGGGATGAGTGGGGGACTGGCTGATAAGAGACACGTGGAGAGGCTCATGATAAACAGGTCCTTTATGAACTGGCAGACTGTCCCAAATGGGGACCCCCAAGCATCCATATTAGACTCAATATTGTTTATTATCTTCATAAGTGATCTAGGTTATGAGATGAAACACACCCTCATGAATTTTGCCAGTGATACCAAACTGTGTGTGGAAGCAGACACTTTGAAAGGAAGACCCCACCCTGCAGGAAGACCTGGACAGGCTGGAAGAAAGGGGGGAAAAAACACTATGAAGTTAAATAAGGACAAGTCTAAGGCCCTGCATTTGGGAAAATCTATGCAGTACAGGCTGGGATCCACCTGGCTGGAGACTAGCTCTGTGAAAAGGGGCATCAGTTGAAAGGGACTTAGGAGTCCCGAGGAGAACACATCCTGAGTGACTGACCAGGGTTCTGCTGCAGCAAGGAAAGCCAACAGGATGCTGTGTGGCATCAACTAGAGCATGTAGATCAGAGGTGAATTCATTACCCCACTATGCTCAGCATGTTTAGGGTCACACCTGGAGCATTGTGTCCAGGTCCCTGTTATGCCAAACACAGGTGGACAGGCTGGAGAGGATGCAGAGAAGGGCCACAAAGAGGATCCAAGGGCTGTGAAGTCTGACTTGTGAGGAAAGGCTGAGACACCTGGTTTTGTTCAGCCTTGAGGAGAGAAGGCTGAGAGGACACCTCACCACACGTTCCATGGTTTAAAGGGTGGCCACAGAGGAGGAAATTCCCTTTGTATGTGGAGCCACACAGAAAAGACAAAGGGTGAGGGGTCCAAGGGACTCCCAAGGAGGCTCTGGTTGGACACAAAAGGGAAAACTTTCTCCTTAACAATCAATCACTGGAATAATCTCCATCCAGGCAAGTGATGGATTCCCCAACACCAGATGTTTTTAAAATTCAGTTGAACCCATTTTGCATGGAACATGATTTTGCCAAGAAAGTTTGACCCAGATGATCTTTGAGGTCCCTTCCAATTTGGGTTTCTATGATTCGGTGAACTTG
Organism: Cisticola juncidis; assembly: GCA_013400215.1. Taxonomy (NCBI): domain Eukaryota; kingdom Metazoa; phylum Chordata; class Aves; order Passeriformes; family Cisticolidae; genus Cisticola; species Cisticola juncidis. Next base: position 4,982 of record VXBR01001579.1, on the reverse strand, counting down.
CAAATTCAGGAATATTTGTCCTAAACAAATCACGGCTGTGGAACATTTGTTCTGATTATGTTTAGACACTGCAAAAGCAACCAAGTGTGTTGCTGCCATGCAAAGAAGAAAACAAATGGAAAAAAAAAAATTAATATAAAGTCAGTCATCATGATGGAAAACCCAGCAAATGAAAAAGCCTTAAAAATAAGAAAATTTATCACCATATAACAAAGTACATGAGAAAGCAAATATGATTTCTTAATGGTTGAGTTCCAGTAAAATAAACTCACTTTAAGTATACTTCCTGAAAATATTACCTTCCAATAGCAGAAGCTGCAAAACCATTGACATATTGAATATACAAGGAATAGGAAAAGTCTATGGTTTATGAAGATTCATAAATGAATCATTATCGTGACATCACCTAGTGATGCATCAGTCAATCTTGTCAACTGAGTTCTTTAATCAGTGCATTTTTATTAGGGTATATTACAGAAAAGAAGAGTTATCTATAAAACAAAAACTGACTATCCAAACCTATATTTCAAATCCCGGTGGTGTAAATAGTCTTTTCTTTGATAAATTTACAAATTTGTAAAAAAATAAAAATATGAATGAAATAAAATTATTATTTCCATGTTATCAGATAGTACACTCAGATTTCAAGAAACCTTATACATGGTTTCATCAAATTTGTCATATTTCATTGACACTACTCATCAAATGATCGTTTTGACACAGCTTCTTTTCTTGGAAGTTTCATAAATCTACTTTTTATTTAACTCTTCATTTTGTCACATAAGTAGGTTTTAATTGATATTTTAACTAACTTTTGTAAAGGTTTACACAATAACAGTTTTGTAAAATTTAACTTCAAATTTGATAGTTAGTTTCACATTTCATATATGTAGAGTTTATTTTTTTTATACACTTTTCTTTTCAGACAATTTTCCCATGCAAATTACCACATCACAAAAACCTTGGTCTTAAATGTATCCACATTATATGTTCTCTAAACCAAAGGCCCCTTAGATTGCAAAAAAACCCCCCACAATTTATCTCCCTTTGCCTTTGGGTATCTGAAAAAGACATTTAAACATGTTTCTAGGAAGCAGCTACCATGCATCCTGAAATTCCTGCAATTTTTTTCTGTATAATACATATTGCATTATGGGATGAGTGTACAAATCTTCAAGTACATTACAAATGTCATGGGCTTCCATTTTAATTTTACCTCACATTTTAGTACCACAAAGGAGGAAGTGACTATTTTGTGTTTCTTTATGGGAAATCTTTTTTACTCTTAAGAACCTCTACCGTTCTCTGTATAATGTACAGATCACCATTTTTATGAGCCTAAACACAGATCCTGCCTTGACTTGCATCTTTATTAATGATTTGAATGATCAGGCTAAGCATTTTTAGCATGACACAGTCAACTAGGGATGTCATAAACTACTTATCAGTTATATTAAATCTTATTAATTACTGAAAATTAGGGCTATTAAAAGATCAAGAGGGTTAAAAATGTTTTGGGACTACATAAAATATGACACAGAAGAACTGAGAATGAAAAACATGCCTTATGATGTAGTACTATGAACTGAGTAGTACATTATATAATTGCCAACTACACTTGTACAAAGGTTTCCCTCTCAAGAGCTGCATCTGTTTTGGGGCTTCTTTTCAAGTTTAAAAGGGCTACAAAGCTTTACAATTTCATTCTTGCAAAAGGGTCTGAGGAAATTTTAAAGTTCTAATTAAATGCATATTGGGAAACATTTACGAGGCCACCAGAGCAATCTTAAGACATCTAACAGTTGAAACACTGATGTTGGAAACTGTCTGGAGTAATCTGTTAATAACCAAAACTGTGCTCAGGTAGCTCCCAAACCCTAACAGAGCAAAATATTTTCATGTAATCTTAGAATAGTTTGGGTTGGAAGTGACCTTAAAACCCATCCAGTGCTTCTCTCTGTCATGGGGACCCCTTCCACTCTCCCAGGCTGCTCCCCAGTCTCCAACCTGGCCTTGGACACTGACAGGGATCCAGGGGCAGCCACAGCTCCTCTGGGCACCCTGTGCCAGGGCCTCCCCACCCTCCCAGGGAACAATTCCTTCCCAACATCCCATCCAGCCCTGCCCTCTGGCACTGGGAAGCCATTCCCCCTTGTCCAGGCCCTTGTCAATTGTCTCTCTCCATATTTCTGTAGTCTCCCTTCAGGCACTGCAAGGCCACAAAGAGGTTGCCCCAAATCTTCTCTTTTCCAGGCTGAACAATCTCAATTCTCCCAGGTTTTTTTTACATATTAGAGCTGGTCCACCTCCTTCTGCAACAGAAAATATCTCCTGGTATCCTGAAGCCAGACCAAATAACTTGGAAGGCTGAGGATGAGGGACATGGAGCAGTTCCAGCTTCCCATGAGCATCTTACATTTGGCTGCCCTGCTGCATATATAACCTGTGCATGTGCTGCAGCCCTCACTGGCCTCAGAGAGCCACCAGCACTCTGAAGTCTGGGTGGTCCCCTACAACAGCAATTCCTATATTTTTTGTTCATTTCACACTGTTTAATTTCTCCTAGATTTTTTTCCCAAGTCCTGACATGTGACAGAATTATAAGTAAAATCTGTGATAGAATTCACTCTTCTCCTTTTTAATTTTCCTTTTGTTTTCCTCCTAAATAAAACCACTATTTTATTTTCAAAAACAGTTCACATCAACCCTCTCTCTGGGTGGATAATTACCCCTTATTTTCCTGCATGTTCTGCCACGTTTCTTCTGACTATGGGCTGGACATGGGGACACCAAACATCACCTTCTGTCTTGCTCATTGCCTCCCCTGATTGCCAAGCTCACACAGATAAATGCAGTTTTCCTAGGAATGACATCAAGCAGTTAATCAAATGCACTTTTCCCTTGGACACATCAGGCAACCCATAGACAAAATCATGTAATCTCCTCTTCCTATCCTCTGCTTTACCAAGATTACAGTTCCTGCATAGAAATGGTGAGTATGACCATTTCATATGGAAGACAAGAAAATATTTTCTATCCTTGCCATTTTTTCCATGAGTCTTGATCCAGTTTCATTTTAAGGCATCACATTCTGCCATCTCCAGCCCCTAAATTCAACCGTGACCCCTCTCCACATAATGCCTTCCTGTGTGACACCAACTCACATTTTCTGCTCTGGACTAGTAAGCCTTTAAGGTTTTATAACCTGTGCAACTTATTGAGAGACAAGAGAAAAGCTATTCTTCAATTGCTAAGTATTGGTAAATCTTAAGTAGGTAGAAGTATCCAAATAGAAACTTCAGTGGCTAGATAACTTATGGAAATTTAGGTCTCTCTCAATACAGCATTAGACCCGTACTCCCGGGACCTATATCTTCATAAAATGTACACCATGAAAAAAAATCCACATAAATCACTGAAGTAGATGACATCAAAATTTATACATATATATATATTGAAATATATATATATACACACACTGAAAATATTTCAAGTTTAATCTACTAAACTAGATTAAGCTTGAAATACCGAGAGATTTTCATTTAAGATTCTATAAATATATTCTTTACATTTTTTACAATTGTTTTTTAAAATTTCCCTCCACTATAGAGTTACCAGAACAAAAAGACACTTTGCTCTGTAACATTAACCTCCATGGGAATGAGAGTCATGTTTTTATTTTGCATTCCTTTTTTAAGGGTTTTGGTGATTTTATCAACTTGCCTGCATAAGTGAACAAGTTTGGTTGATTGTTATTTGAACAAAAAATGTATTAGAGGTTATTCTTTTGTTTTCGTTAATGTAATCATAGGATCTCCAAGATAATATTTTTAGTTTTGAACTAGTATGTGTATGGGTCAGGTCTAGATAATTTTTAATACAACAGAAACACAAAGAATTAAGGAGAAGCAATTAACATTTTCCAGCAATTACTTTGTCTAATGTGTACAGCTACTCACATGAAAAAATTTCCACACAGTGTCATTTCCTGACATGTTCTAATTTATGTGAAAGTACTTAAAATATTATTTCTTAAATATTTCCTATTCCTGCTGTTATAAATGCCAATCCTATATTCCAAGTGAAAACGTGATTTTGTTTATTGCAAAATCAAATTACAGAATTTTGTTAAAAAACCCCAGCGGAGTTACACTGACGATAAACCCAGGATAGTCAAAGGATGAACTGAGATGCAGCCTCTAGCGCACTGAAGTCCCCCCAAAGTTCACAAATTTGCCTTGTTCGGGGCTCGGGTTTTATACACTTTATTTTCCCACTGGCACAAGATTTCCCCAGTCTCTTTGTTCCTGGGACTAGTTATTCAAACTCATTGTCATTGTTGGTCTGCTGAAAAGATTTTCCTCCAGTACTGTGAGGTGTCGATTTCGGGCTTTCTGTGGGTGAATGGAAACTGAAGTTTATGAATGGAGGGGCGTTCTTCTCCGGAGATCCGGGCGATGATGGTGCTCTCATTGCCCTGCTACCCATGGAAGGAAGGACTGATTGCTTATCTTAATGTGTACTCCTTTCTGGATGCCAGTGACGGAGCCCAGGTTCCCAGTATTTCATTGTCTTTTCCTAAGTGTTAATTCTAGGGTGGTGCCTGTCTCGGGATTAGTAAATTCTGAGGCTGTATGGAACTAAGGTTATATTTTCATATAATGCATTTACAGTGGTTATATATGATTTCTAACATACCATGATCCGTAAGAACATGAATTGACTTTCCATATTTATTACACTGCTCTCTTTTTTTTCTACTTTCAGGAACCTGTCAAACATATATTCCCCACTGAATAACATTCAAATAAATTTTCCAAGGGTTTCATAGCAAACACAGGCTTTATTCCCTTTCCCCTTCCCTTTCCCTTAACTTCCTTTCTCCTTCCTCTTTCCCTTCTCGTTCCCCTTAGCCTTTCCATTTCCCCTTCCCTTCCCATTCCCCATAACCATTTCTTTCCCTTTCCCAGTCCCTGCCTATT
>VXBR01001571.1:39803-54605 GCA_013400215.1 Cisticola juncidis | reverse complement strand
TTAATGTAACCTGAGCTTTTCTCTAAGCTTCACAATTCGTGTCTCAGTGGGACACCTGCCCTGGGGCTCCCAGGACACCACACTGGGTGCTGGCACATCCAGGGCACCCTCTGCCCTGAGCTCTTCCTGCTAAGCCTGGATCAAACCCTGGTTTGGGTTTTCTCCTTGCAGGGGAAACTTTGGATTGATTTTGTGGGTGCCTCATCCCTGGAAATATTCAAGGTCAGGTTGGATGGGGCTCTGAGTGACCTGGCCTGGGGGAAGAAGTCCCAAAGTATTCCATGATTTTGTGATTCTAAACTCCATGGTCTGGTTCTCAGCATCCTCTCAGCTGTTGGGCCGTGGCACTGCTCTCCTGGCAGCAATACCTGTCTAGGCTGAAGCTGGAGAAGCTGGGATTTGTTCACAGCAGTTGGTTTGCAGCCTCTTGCTCAGATGTCTGAATGATTTTGGTGGTGAGGAAGGGATCACCAAGCAGAAGCCCAAGCAGTGACCATCCTTGTATGACTTACCTGATGTTAAAAAATAAAAATCCCATTTCTGAGCTTGGATCAGAAAACATCACCTTTGCTTGCTGGGACTGGCCTTTGCCCTGGCAAAAAAACAAAAAAAAAAAAACCAAAAAAAAAAAGGAAAACACAAGGAGTGCAGGTGGATTTGTGGGCTGGAGAGAGGAATATTTGGAGAAGGCATCGAGCCAGTGGCCACAGCATTTTCTGAGCTGACCCTCAGCTGTACCTGCTGGGCTCCCCTTGCTGCTCCAGGACCACACCCTGTGCACTGAGCCACCCACACTGCCCAGCACCACGGGCTTGTGCTTTTTGCAGGGGATCTTTTGGTTAAATCCTCTTTTCCCTCTGAAAAATCTCCCTCTTTACTACCAGAGCCAGAGCCCTGCGTGTTGCTGGCTGAAATTTCATTAAAATCAGATTAATTATCTGACAGGGGTTTGTAGCTGGCGAGATTTTCACTGAGGAGATGCCAGTTGTGCAGTTGGCAGAGCAAAGGCTGAGGCAGGGCTGGGGCTGGGCTGGTTTTTATCACCATGTTTATTATTTTATCGTGGTTAATGAGTTGCTGGCTGCTCCTGTGACTTGCTCTGCATAGCGGGCTCATCAGGCAGAGCCCTGGGAGGGGCAGTGTTGGGTGAGGGAAGGAGGAAAACCTCATTTAATGAAGATTGCTGTGTCCACCACGAGGTTTGGTTGGGTTGGGTTTTTTTTGCTGGTGAGCTACAAAAATGGCAATGATGGCAAGAAATTGTGGGCTCCAGAGGAAGGGAAAGATCAGCTCGTTCTTCAAAGCTGAGTGGATGATGGAGCAGCCTCTCAGTTCTGGATTTCCAAGTGATTTTTGTTTGGGCACAGGGTGGAAAAGGCTGGTTAAGCTTCCCTAGTCCACATCCCAGGGACCTCCAGTGTTTGGGATGCTGCTGGGAGTGCTGATGGCTCCACTTGGATGAGTTTTAACCACTTGGGGCCAGGAGTTAGGAGGAGGGACTATTTGGGTTCCCCCAATACCTCCAAGGGTCCAGCCAGCAGAGAAATGGCTTCAATAACAGCGAGACGGCTTCTCAGGATATGCTTTGTAAAATAAAGGTTTTAATAACAGCAAAAATAACAAATGTTACAAAATGAAAAGAGATAAGCTGAGCACAGTGTACCAAGCACGGTTACACTGGCTAAGGCATTCCCAAAAAGCCTCCTGCACCTCTGTGCAGGCTCTTTTAATAATCTATGGTCTAGGTGGGCTATTTGGCTCTTTGCCCAATGAGATTGAGGCTTTGAGCTGCACTTCCAAAGCCCCATCACTGCGTCTGTGCTGGTGCTGAGCCAATTGCAACGAGCAGGCTATAGAAAATTCTAGTTTAACTTCCTTATATAGAAACCCCTGCTCAGGTACAGAAATGCACGACTACATCGGACCAAACTTCTCTCCAGGGGTAGTGACTTTGCACAAGTGTGAATAACCTGAACCTCCTAACTCCACCCTTCTCCTCTCCCTGCAGCCCTGGACGCACGGGCGGAACGTTTGATAACGAGGTGGTGATGATGAACCATGTCTACAAGGAGAGGTTCCCCAAGGTAACTGCCAGGACCTGGGGATGAGCGTGGTGGTGCCTCTGTGGCATCCTGGCAGCACCTCCAGAACCACCTCTGCTGCCTGTGGGAGTGTGGAAGGCGTGGGGAGATCATGGGGGGCGTTGGGGACACTGGAGATGTAATGAACCTGTGGTTTCCTGTCCACACCAGTGCCCCATCACACAAGCAAGCAGAGGGCTCTGGAGACTTTTGTGGGGCTTTTGCAGTCTGCTGGAAGCTGGGTCCCAGCTGGGGCCTTTGTGTGTGTGTGGATATCTGAGCTGCAGGAGGTGGTGGGATGAGATTCTGGATGGCCAAACCCAATGCAGGGGGTGGTAGGGTGGGATCCTGGCTGGCCAAATGCAGTCCAGGAGGTGAGATTCTGCATGGTCAAATGAAATACAGGAGATAGTAGGATGAGATCCTGACTGATAAAATCCAGTGCAGGAGGTGGTAGGGTGAGATCCTGGCAGGCCAAATGCAATCCAGGAGGTAGGATGAGATCCTGGCTGGCCAAAAACAGGAGGTGGGATCCTGGATGGTCAAATCAAACGCAGGAGATGGTAGGATGAGATCCTGGCTGATAAAACCCAGTGCAGGAGGTGGTAGGGTGAGTAAAACACAGTCCAGGAGGTGAGATCCTGCATGACCAAATGAAATACAGGAGGTGGTAAGGGTGAGATCTTGTCTGATAAAATCCAGTGCAGGAGGTGGTAAAGGTGAGATCCTGGCAGGCCAAACCCAGCCCAGGAGGTGGGATGAGATCCTGGCTGATAAAACCCAGTGCAGGAGGTGGTAAAGATGAGATCCTGGCTGGCCAAACCCAGCCCAGGAGGTGGGATGAGATCCTGGCAGGCCAAACCCAGTCCAGGAGGTGGGATGAGATCCTGGCTGGCCAAACCCAGCCCAGGAGGTGGGATGAGATCCTGGCCAAACCCCTGGCATGGGCTGTGTGTTCCTGGCCCTCACCACCTGCTCTGCCTTCAGGCCACAGCGCAGATGGAGGAGCGCCTGCAGGACACCATCACCAACTTCTCCCCCAGCAGCACCCTGCCCCTGGCTGATGGGGTGCTGGGCTTCATCCACCACCAGATCATCGAGCTGGCCAGAGACTGCCTGGCCAAGTCCCAGGGAGCTCTCATCACCTCCCGCTACTTCATGGAGCTGCAGGAGAAACTGGAGAAGATGCTCAGAGACGTGAGTAGGGGGCAGTGCTCTGCCTGGTGTCACCTCGTGAGGCCACCAGGAGACACCTGGCTTCTGTCTCCATTCCCAACAGGCTCAGGAGCGTTCTGAGAGTGAGGAAGTGAAGTTCATTGACCAGCTGGTGAGGAAGCTGCTGATCATCATCTCCCGCCCTGCCCGGCTTCTGGAGTGCCTGGTAAGGCTTGGAAGCTCCTGGCTTGTCCTTCATGGTCTGTGCCAGCCCAGAGAGGAGGCAAAGCCTCCAGGATGCCCCTGGATCCCTGGAAGTGTCCAAGGCCAGGTTGGATGGGGCTTGGAGCAACCTGGGATGGTGAAAGGTGTCCTTGCCCATGGCAGGGGCTTGGAATGAGATGATCTTCAAGTTCCCTTCCAGCCTAAACCATTCAGTGGTTCTGTGGTTTTCAGGGCTTTTTTTTGGGTTGATTTGCTGAATTTCTAAAGCAGTGACCTTGTATTGTTGCTCCTGATGAAATTTTCATCTCCCTTGGTTTTCCTTCCAACTCACAGAGCTACATTTTTTTTCCATCACCCTTGACATGGGGAATGATGGGGCAATGATGCATCCAGGGCTTGTCCCCAGTTACAGGTGTCACTTGTAAGGCCTAGAGGAAAAGTTTAACTTTGCAAAACCTCTCTCCTCAACTGTGCTTGGTTCTCCCCATCCAGGAGTTTGACCCAGAGGAGTTTTACCATCTCCTGGAAGCTGCAGAAGGACACGCCAAAGTTGGGCAGGGAATTAAGACCGATATTCCCCGATACATCATCAGCCAACTGGGGCTCGTCAAGGACCCACTGGAGGGTAGGGAAGCACCAGGGCTGGGGGCTCTGAGCTTTGCAGCAGGATCTGGACTCCCAGTTTGGCCAGTGGTGATCATGACTGAGCACTGGGAGGTGTCAGGGAGACCTGCAGGGCTGAGCTGGTGTCATGGCAGAGAGGTCACAGCAGGACCAGGATGATGCCAAGTCCTTCTGGCCAGCCCCACATCCCTTATTATTGCTTCCAACACGTTCAGCAAAGCAGATTAAGCTCAAAAACACTTAATCCGTGGCCCTGGGGGGGAATCATAATCCCTGGAGAACGCAGGAATGACTATCAAAAAAAAAAAAAGAATTATATAAATGTTTAACCTCATGTTGAACTTCTTAGCGTCATGACCTGAATTTCTCCCTGCGATAGCTCGAGCAGAGCATGTGGCTAAATCCCCACGGGGTCTCTGAGTTTGGAGGGAGAGGGGTTGGGCAGGGGGTAATTTTTGGTGGGTGTTGAGCATGAGGAAAGTGAAAACCATCCCTGTGATCTGCAGAAATGGGGCAGCTGGATCACTTTGACAGCGGGAACACCATCACACCGGAGAACGATGATACCTGTGAGGTGAGTGTGGTCCCACCTGCACATCCCACCTGCTGCCTCCAGCTTCCTCCCACCACACCCCACAGCTCCCTGCAGGTGTCCTGCACTGGGAGATGTTCATTTTGGATTGTTCCCAGATTGATGTATTAAAGGGGAAGAGCTCACAGTCCCTCATTTGGCTTCTTGAGTGGACAGAGCCCAGAGTGGGCTCTTGATCTTCAAAGCATCTTGAGCTTCTGGTTTGGAGTTTGTGAATGGGGAGGGCTCTGGCAGAAAGAAGCTTTTGGAAATGGCACATGATGGTGCTGGGTAAATTCCTGCCCACATTAAAACCCTGTGTCCTCCCCAGAGCCAGCCTTCGGTCACTGTCCCGCGGAGGAAGCCCTGCGAGGGGGACTTTGAGACCATCAAACTGATCAGCAATGGAGCTTATGGGTGAGCTGGGGGGTTCCTATCACTTGTCCCCATCTGTAAACGACTCCAAAGCCCCTCTCTGAGCCCCACGGTGTGGGGTGGTCAGTGCTGGTGGCTGGAGGATCTGTGTTGAAGTCTGGCCTTTCCTCCAGGGCCGTGTACCTGGTGAGGCACAGGGAGACGCGGCAGCGCTTTGCCCTGAAGAAAATCAACAAGCAGAACCTCATCCTGAGGAACCAGATCCAGCAGGTGTTTGTGGAGAGGGACATCCTCACCTTTGCTGAGAACCCCTTCGTGGTCAGCATGTTCTGCTCCTTCGAGACGAAGCGACACCTCTGCATGGTCATGGAGTACGTGGAAGGTGAGAGCAGGACTGGATGGTGCAGGGAGGAGGGGAGGATATCAAAATCTGAGCATCAAAGACACCACCTGGACATCTCCTGCCCTGCCTTGCTCCAGGCAGCAGAGGGAAGCACAAGGAGATGATTTTGTGATCCTGATCTCCTTGATGAAGGTGGTGGCTGTGGTCACCTAGGAGAGTGTTTGTGTCCCATGCCTGGGGATCAGAGGGGCTGGCTGGGAGCCTGCTGGTCCTGCTGACCTCGCTGCCTTCCCACAGGGGGGGATTGTGCCACCCTGCTGAAGAACATGGGCCCTCTGCCTGTGGACATGGCCAAGATGTATTTTGCTGAGACTGTTCTTGCCCTGGAGTATCTCCACAACTACGGCATCGTCCACCGGGACCTCAAACCTGACAAGTGAGGATGTGGGTCAGGTCTGAGCAAGGGTGGGGAATGGAGCTTTGGATGGGGAAAGGAAAGCCAAGAGGGAGGGGCAGAATGGGTTTTGTTCCCCAGAAACTGGGTCTGTACCATTGCACCAGCACCAGAGGCCCTGGGGTGTGGCTGGTCCATCTCAGGTCTCCCCAGAAGCAAACAGCAGTATTGTGGGGTGCCTGTCTTCTCCTGCAGTTTGCTCATCACCTCCATGGGCCACATAAAGCTGACAGACTTTGGCCTGTCCAAGATAGGCCTGATGAACATGACCACGAACCTCTACGAGGGGCACATGGAGAAGGACACGCGGGAGTTCATGGACAAGCAGGTACGAGGTCCTGCCATCCCTGGGGTCTCAGATAACCTCGGGATGGGTTGCAAAGGTCACAGCAGAGGTGTCAGCCCCTGCTTCCCACACAGGTGTGTGGCACTCCAGAGTACATCGCCCCTGAAGTCATCCTCATCCAGGGCTATGGGAAGCCCGTGGACTGGTGGGCCATGGGCATCATCCTCTACGAGTTCCTGGTGGGCTGCGTCCCCTTCTTCGGAGACACCCCCGAGGAGCTCTTTGGGCAGGTCATCAGTGGTGAGTGGCAGGGCAGCTTTGTGTTCCCAGCAGCCCAGGCTCGTCCTTTAACACGTGGGAAGTTTTATTCTTTCCTGTCACACTTGGCTGAACAGTGAGGAGGTTCCTCAAGCTTTGACTTCCCACTTTGGGAGGGCCCCTCTCCTGCTGCTGCTCCTCGGGGACTTTCCTGTTGCCCAGAAGTGTCCAAACCCTTCCAGCCACCCCAATCCCTGTTCCTCTTTCCTTGCAGATGAAATTATGTGGCCAGAAGGGGATGAGGCTCTCCCTGCAGATGCCCAGGACCTGATCACACGGCTGCTGAGGCAGTGTCCCCTTGAGCGCCTGGGAACAGGTACACCCAGCAGACCCCTCAGGAGGTGACCTGGCACCTTGATTCCCATCAAATTTGCATGGTTTTGAGTCCAAAGCATGTCCTACCACGCTGAGGGTCCTCAGAGGAGGTCTCCTGTCGGGGTTTCCCCCAGGAAGGCTGCACATGGCTCCTGTCCATCCTTTTTAAGCCATTTGCTCCTTGTGGAGGAGACTCTGCTGTTTGGGGTGGGAGTGGGAGGATCCTGGATCCTGCCCCACACCCCTGACGTGGGTTTCTTTGCCTGGCAGGAGGTGCACATGAAGTGAAGCATCATTCCTTCTTCCTCCATCTGGACTGGAACGGGCTGCTGCGGCAGAAGGCTGAGTTCATCCCCCAGCTGGAGTCCGAGGACGACACCAGCTACTTTGACAGTGAGGCCAAACCCATCCCTCTTCCACCTCTGCCAATCCATTATCCCAGCTGCACTTTGGATGCTCCCATGGGGGATGAAAATCTCTTGGGTGAAGCTGGTGGCTTTACAACCCAAGTCACAAACCAGATACATTCCTCTTTCCAGGCTGCTCACCCTTACCAGCTTCCTCCCCACAAAGCTCCCCGGGGATTTGGGACTGGGCTGTCACCCTATGGGTGCAGGCAGGGTGTGGGGGGCTGCAGGCAGGGTGACATCCCTGTCCCCTCTGGCTCTTGCTTTCAGCTCGTTCTGAGAGGTATCGTCACTTGGACTCGGAGGATGAGGAAACCAATGATGAGGAATCATCAGTGGAGATTGGGCAGTTCTCCTCCTGCTCCCACCGCTTCAGCAAGGTGCTCCATCCCTCCTGCAGCACCCAAAAGGCTTTGGCACCACAAACAGAGTGCCTGAGCCGAGCATTGCTGTCTTGGCTGACACCAGAGCACCCAAATTCCCCGATTTTTGCTCCTTGCTGATGGCTCCTGTCCTTCTCAGGTGTACAGCAGCTCAGAATTCCTGGCAGTCAACTCCGCCCTCAGCCTCTCCTCCTCTGACCGGAGTCACTGCGATGACAAAGAGGAGCGGTGGGACCGGCACTCGGGAGATGAGGACAGGAGCAGGCCAGCGGGCACTGAGCCCCGGTGCGTGCTCAGGGGGGGCTGCTCTGCTGCTGTGGGCTCCTGCCAGGGCCCAGGGTTTGTGCCAGCACTGAGGGTTTGTGTCAGGACCAAGGGTTTGTGCCAACACTGAGGGGTTTTATGCCGGGACCAAGGATTTGTGCTGACATCACAGGTTTGTGATGGCACCGGAGGGTTTTTGTTATTTCTGAGTGTTTGGTGAGGTCATTGGGACATGTCCTGGGGGTGCTGCAGTGGCTCAGTGCCACCCCCCTTGCACACCTTGGGTTGTCCTGATCCCTCCTGCTCTTCCCAGCCTCCGCTCCTGGACGTCCGGCAGCTCCACCTCCCGGCACGAGCGGAGCCGCAGCCCCACCGCGCTGCCCAGCACCCTCAGCCTGGACACCATGCCCAAGTTTGCCTTCTCCTCAGAGGATGAGAGCCCGTGTGTGGCATCCTCCAAGCCAGAGAGACCCAAGTTTGTGGTGGGAGACTCGGACGCGGGGGCTGGCGGCGCGGTGAAGCAGTCGGCGTTATCCGGTGCGTAGCCATGGGCACCAGTGTGGGCTTCTCTGGGGGCAGCCAGGTCCGGGGACGTGATCTGGATCTGCCATACTGGGATGTCCAGTGGGGTCTGGTCCTGCCAGCACTGGGTTGGATGCTCTGATCTGCCATACTGGGATGTCCAGTGGGGTCTGGTCCTGCCAGCATGGGTTGGGTGCTCTCATCTGCCATGTCAGGGTGTCCAGTCCAGCATGGCACGGGGTGGTTTCTCCACATCCCCAAACTCTCCCTCCTCCCCTCCGTGCAGCCGATCTCGCCAACCTGAACCGCATCCGCCTGCGGAGCAACAGCACCGGCACCAAGAACTCGACTCCCCGGAGCCTGGAGCCGAGCGGGGGCCGGCGCCTGAGCACCCAGAAGGATTTGCCGGAGAGGCAGAGAGCCTCCCTGGGCAGCCGTGTGCCCAAATCTGCCTCCGTCTCAGCCCTGTCCCTCATCATCACCTCAGGTCTGTGTGCTGTGGGATTTACCCTGCTGGGTGGCCGCTGTCACGTGGATTTGCTGGGCTGAGCTGGCTCCCTCTGCTTGCAGATGACTTTGGTGGCAGTGCCCTGATGAGCCCCATCTCCCCTCACTCCCTCTCATCCAACCCCTCTTCCCGGGACTCCTCCCCGAGCCGAGACTCCTCTCTGGCCATCGCCAGCCTGCGCCCGCCCATCATCATCCACAGCTCGGGGAAGAAGTACGGCTTCACCCTGCGGGCCATCCGCGTCTACATGGGCGACAGCGACGTCTACACCGTCCACCACATGGTCTGGGTACGTGCCCCGGGGTCTAGTGGTGGCAGACCAGTGGGAAAACCCCAGGAGGAAGCTTGGATCCAAATAAAATCACCACGTTTGGGTTGCAGAGCGTGGAGGAGGGCAGCCCTGCGCAGGAGGCCGGGCTGAGGGCAGGGGATCTCATCACACACGTGAACGGCGAGTCCGTGCTGGGCTTGGTGCATCGGGACGTCGTGGAGCTGCTGCTGAAGGTGGGTGACCACTCTGCTCTCCCAGGGCATCAGTTCAGCAGCTCCCTGGCTCTGCCTTTGCTGGCAGCTGAGGCAGGAGCTGGCTCAGATCTGGAGCTGCAAAGATTTGTTTTCCATCCCTCAGAGTGGGAATAAAGTGGCCCTGCGGACCACTGCCCTGGAAAACACCTCCATTAAAATCGGACCTGCACGGAAAAACAGCTCCAAGACAAGGATGGCACGGAGGAGTAAAAAGAGCAGGAAAAGGGATGGCCAAGATAGGTAGGTAAAACTGGGATGAAATGGAATTTGTCCTGGTGTGTGAGGTACTGGGGGAATGCTCTGGATCTGTCATATGAGGGTGTCCAGTGGGGTTGGGTCCTGCTGGCATGAATTGGATGCTCTGATCTGCCATGTCAGGGTGTCCACTGGGGTCTGGTCCTGCCAGCATGGGGTTGGATGCTCTGATCTGCCGTGTCAGGGTGTCCAGTGGGGTCTGGTCCTGCTGCCACCAGGTCAGCAGACTTGAGACTAACAGCTTTAAGGAGAAGCCAAACTTATCCCTGTCCCCGCAGCAGGAGAAAATCCCTTTTCAAGAAGATCTCCAAGCAGTCGTCGGTCCTGCACACCAGCCGCAGCTTCTCCTCCGGTCTCCATCACTCCCTGTCCTCCAGCGAGAGCCTCCCGGAGTCCCCCACGCACAGCCTGTCCCCAGGTCCCACCACACCGTGCCGCAGCCCCGCTCCCGACCTGCCCTCAGGTAGCCCTAGGGGGGGCGTTGGCTCGGGGCGGGGCAGGATGCTGCATGTCCCTCGGGGAGGCCGTGTCCCTCCACCCCTACAGTGACCTTTTCTCTTTGTACGGCAGATGCTGTGTCCCCTCAGAGCACCTCTCCCTCCTCCAGCACCCCAACGTCACCCGCCGGCCACGTGCGCCCCAGCTCCCTGCACGGGCTGGCCCCCAAACTGGGTGGGCCACGCTACAAAGTGGGACGTCGCAAATCCACCAGCAGCATCCCCCCCTCGCCCCTGGCCTGCACCCCTTCCTCGGCCCAGCGCCCGCCTTCCCCCCAGCGCTCCCCATCTCCGCTCCCTGGGTACCCCAAAACCGCCCATTCCTTCCAGGGCAAGACCCTGTCCCCCCCCACCATCGTCCGGCAGAGCTCCCGGCCCCGCAGCGCCGACTGCCCCCGCTCCCCCCTCCTCAAGCGCGTCCAGTCGGCCGAGAAGATCGTCACCATCCTGGCCGAGAAGAAAACGGGCGGCGGCCGCAAGCTGGGGCTGGAGATGTCCACGCTGGACGGGGAGGCCATCGGGGAGGGGGACGCGCTGCCGCACCCCGGGGAGCACGGGTACCACCCCGCCAGCTCCCGCCTGGCGGAGAGGCACGACCGGGACCAGGAGATGGTGGTGATGCGGCGCCTGAACCTGTCGGAGCGCCGGGACTCCTTCAAGAAGCAAGAGGCGGTGCAAGAAGTGAGTTTTGATGAGCAGGAGACGGCGGCAGGAAGCGAAGAGGGCGGCAAGAGTGAAGAGGGGCAGGGCGCGGAGCCGCCGCCGAAGCCGAAGCCCGGCACGGTCCCGCAGATCGCGGTGCAGGGCTCGGAGAGCGACGAGCAGGAGCCGGCGGTGGCCGAGTGGGAGTGCCAGGGCTCCTACCCCATCAGCAGCACTGAGCAGCCCAGCAGCAGCGTCTCCTCGCCGTGGTGGGATGGGTGTGAGCAGAGGAACTGCGGGCAGGGGTCACCCGGCCACCGGCAAGCGCCGGCACAGGGCCAGGAGCCGCCGGGCGCTCATCTCCCCCCTCCCCGGGGCATGTGGAGCGGGGCCAAGCACCCCTGAGCCCCACTCTGGCAACAGGGATGGGTCAGGCTCCCTGTGGCATCCCAGTGCCTCCCCAGCACCTCGTCCTGTGCGGCAAATCCGTGAGAGAAACGTCCCTGGAACCACTCTGGACCCTGGCGGGGCCGGCCGTGCCCCGGCACCTCGCCCCCCTGGAAGGCTTTTTGTACTCCCTGAAAGATGCTCATATTTTTATAGAGACGCAGGAGCTTTTCCGGCAGCGGCGTTTCCCCAGCTGGGCCCCAACCTCTGTGTACAGAAAGGACTTGATGCAAATATTCCTTAATTAATTTATTACTTTTTATAAGCTAAACGGGCAGTGCAGGACTGTCGCAGGGGCCAACCCAGCTCTGGGAGTCCCAGCCTTTCCCATGCGTCTCCCAGCCCACTGTTTTCTAACCCACTTGCTTTTCCCTACTTTTTAACTTCAATTCTACCTGGAAACACCCCAGACCTCCTAAGAACCCCATAATTCTAATATTTAAAATTAAAACAAAACCCCAAATCCACAACAACATCCCCCAAATGCTGGTGCTCGGGGCTGGGATGCAGAGGAGGGGGATATTCTTTGCATACAGATCATTTTATAAGCTTATAGGAGATATAAAAAGGGTTTAATTGTTTTATTTGGAGATTTTTATAGCCATCTGGCTCCATTGGCCCTTCCAGGTGGGGAAAACTGAGACATTCCCCAGCCAGGAATATTAATGGGATTTTTAGGGTCAGTTTTTGCTCTTTCCATTTCTCTCACACAAAATCCTGTGGAGTTGGTTGGTCAGTGCACAAACATCTACAAAATCCCTTTTTTTTTTTTTAAATCACCCCAACCTAGTGAGCACCTGCGCTGCTTCATTTGTAATTTGGGGATTTCATCCCTTTCTTTTCCCTCCCNCCCCAAATCCACAACAACATCCCCCAAATGCTGGTGCTCGGGGCTGGGATGCAGAGGAGGGGGATATTCTTTGCATACAGATCATTTTATAAGCTTATAGGAGATATAAAAAGGGTTTAATTGTTTTATTTGGAGATTTTTATAGCCATCTGGCTCCATTGGCCCTTCCAGGTGGGGAAAACTGAGACATTCCCCAGCCAGGAATATTAATGGGATTTTTAGGGTCAGTTTTTGCTCTTTCCATTTCTCTCACACAAAATCCTGTGGAGTTGGTTGGTCAGTGCACAAACATCTACAAAATCCCTTTTTTTTTTTTTAAATCACCCCAACCTAGTGAGCACCTGCGCTGCTTCATTTGTAATTTGGGGATTTCATCCCTTTCTTTTCCCTCCCCGTTGCTCTTTATCCAACAAACAGCTCAACCCAGCATTTCTCCCCCGTTTCTATCGTTTTCTGGGATCTAAACGTTTCCATTTGTTGATGCATGTTCTGGCTTTCCCCTCCCACCGTGGTTTGGTGCCGTGGTGCTCCAAGAACCGTGGTGGTGACAGGGGGACATCCCTGGTTTGCCCACCCTGCTGCCATCAGGCATCACTGTGCCCCCGGTGGTTTTTGGGCTGCGTGTTGGATTCTTTTGTGCACGTGTAGTTTGTGCCAGGCTCCGTATCCCGCTTCTCCCGTTCAACTGGTGCTGTTAACCCCCCAAAAAACGAGTAACCAGAGCTGCTCCGTGTTTCCTTTGCTTCTCCCTCCACTCTCTGTATTAAGGTCTTGGAAAGGCAGCGGGGTTTTGGGGAGACACCGGGCACCCCCTGCCCACTGGCATGGTGGGATGGGGTGTTTGGCTGTGGATAGGGTGGGAAGAGGATTTTTGAAATGGGAAATGTCTTGAAAGCTAAAGGGACTGTGTCTTCCTGCCCAGTGCCCGGCTCTGTTCGTACCTTCGGGAAGTTTTATGTTGGATTAAAATTGTCCCTTGCGCTGAGTGTGGTGTCCAGTGGCACTGGAGCGTGCAGGGCAGCGAGTGCCCGCTCTGGGGGGGGTGACAAGGGGAGAACGGGGTCCCAGCACGGGTGGGAGGGGAGGTGGCCCTGCAGTGGCACTGGGATGGCTGGCACCCAACCTGGCTCTGGCAGTGTGCTCGGTGCGGTGCTGGTGCCCAGGGCAGCGTCCCATGCCCCTGGTGCAGTCCCAGTACCGTGCCCAGGGCAGTGCCCCATGCTTGGTGCCACGTCCCACTCCCAGGTATGCCCAATTCCCAAATCTATGCCCCATGCTCTGTCCCCGGTGCAGTGCCCGGGGCCTCATGCCCAGTCCCGGTGCAGTGTCCCGTGTCCGGTGCTGTGCCCAGTGTTCAGTGCCCAGTGCAGTGCCCGGTACTGTGCCCTCTTCCCGGTGCGATACCGGTGTCCAGTGCAGTCCCAGTGCCTGATGCAATCCCGGTGCTGTGCCCAGTTCCCGGTGCAATCCCAGTGCATTCCCGGTGCCGTCCCGGTGCTGTGCCCCGTTCCTGGTTCAATCCCAGTTCAATCCCGGTGTGATCCCGGTTCAATCCCGGTGTGATCCCGGTTCAATCCCGGTGTGATCCCGGTGCTGTTTTCTGTTCCTGGTGTGATCCCGGTTCAGTCCCGGTTCAATCCCGGTGTGATCCCGGTGCTGTTGCCTGCTCCCGGTGTGCTCCCGGTGTGCTCCCGGTTCAATCCCGGTTCAATCCGGTGCTGCTGCCTGTTCCCGGTGTGCTCCCGGTGTGCTCCCGGTGTGCTCCCGGTTCAATCCCGGTGTGATCCCGGTGCTGTTGCTTGTTCCCGGTGTGCTCCCGGTGTGCTCCCGGTGTGCTCCCGGTTCAATCCGGTGCTGCTGCCTGTTCCCGGTGTGCTCCCGGTGTGCTCCCGGTTCAATCCCGGTGTGATCCCGGTGCTGTTGCTTGTTCCCGGTGTGCTCCCGGTGTGCTCCCGGTTCAATCCCGGTGCCCGATGCGGTGCCGTCTCCTCTCGCCACCAGGGGGCGCCGCCGCGCGCTCCCTCGGAGCCTCCTCGGCTCCTTCCGGAGAGGCTCCCGCGAGAGGCGGGGCCCCGATGGCGATTAGACCGGAGGGCGGGGCCTGAGTCTTCGGACAACTCCGTCCTCTGTCGTCTGCTCTCGGTTATTTCCGGGATAGATTCGGGCAGTTCCGTTCTCTCTCGTCTGCTGTCGGCTGTTTCCGGGGCGGGTTCGGGCCGTTCCGCCGGAGCTCGGGCCTGTCCAAGGCTCCGCCGGGCCGGAGGCAGCAGCGGGCTGGAGGCGAGCGGCGGCGGATGGGGCCGGTGGAGAGGTGCGGCGGGGCCGGGAGCGACGGGATCGGGATCGGGGGGATCGGGGTCGGGGAGAGCGAGCCCGGATCGGAATCAGGCCCAGGGTGGGCGTCGGGACCCCCTCAGCGTGAGGCGCCCCGGGGCTTAGCGGGGAGCACGGGGGTGGGCCCTGGGCCGAGGCTCTGTTCCTCACGGCACAGCCTCGAGGATGTCCCCGGACCCTTCGGGAGCTGCCGGTGCAACGTGTCCCGCTGCCAGGGCAGTGCCACTGCTGTGTGGCTTCGCATGACGCCGGGGCTGTGCCCCCGATCTCCCCCAGGACTGCCCCTGTGTTCTCCCGGTGCCGGGGCTGTGCCCCTCGATCTCCCGGGGCTGTGCCCCTCGATCCCCCCGAGCTGTCACTGTGTTCTCCCGGTGCCGGGGCTGTGCCCCTCCATCCCCCCGAGCTGTCCTTGTATCATCCC
>VXBR01001571.1:23973-39614 GCA_013400215.1 Cisticola juncidis | reverse complement strand
CCCGGTGCCGGAGCTCTGCCCCCCGATCCCTCCAGTGCCAACCCAGCAATGCCATTACAGATTCCCTGCCTGTGCCACTGTCCCCACAGCGGTGACACTGCAGGGACCCCCTCAGCACGGCACAATCCCCAATACCGAGATACCTGGGGACGGTGAAGCCAGAAAAGAGTGGCCTCTCAGGGGCCCAGCTCTGTTCTCCCTGCTCAGGGGCAGTTTGGCCCTAGCAGTTCCCAGGCTGGAGCTGGTGCCCCGGGGATGTGCCAAGTTCAGCCCAAGGGTGGCTTTGCTGTGGATTAACACAGCATCCCCCAACCCCCGGCTCTGTGATGAGCCCCCCACTGTTTCCCAGGGAGGTTGGGCATTGTGTTGGTCATTGCATTTCTTGTCTTCCTGTGGATGTTGCTCAGCCCCTGGAGGAGGAACATTCCCATGGTCATGTACCTCCCAAGCTGGGGGTCTTGTGATCGATGGGAGATAAAGCCAGGGGGCAAAACTGTCGAAAAATGAGAGCTGTGAAGAGCTGGAATGGCCCCAGCACTGCCTTTCAATGGAGTCGTGGCTGCCTCTCCTCCCATTAATGCGCGGCTTTGATTTCCCAAGCAGCCCTTGGAGCCGCTGGGGAACTGGCCCTGTGACTTTCTCTGTGAGAGCAGAGAATGGAGACAGCTGAGTAAATATAGCCTAAATCACCGCTTTCCTGGCCATTCCCCCACCCTTCCCTGACATGCCAAGGGCTGGTGTGTCCCCGAGGCTGGATTGGGCTCTGCTCGAGCCTTCCACCATGTGGGAAAGTCCAAAGCCATGGTTTGGTTTCTTTGGTGGGGTCCTTTGACGTGGGCAGCTTGTGCTTCCATCTGCCCGCGCGGTTCGTGGCACGGACTCATCCCTCCTAAAGCTGATCTCTGCCCCAAAACCCTGCACTCCCAACTCCCTGGAACAAGGTTTTAAGCACGCAGGAAAATCCTCTCTGCCTGCATTTGGGTCTCTCTTGGACAAAAGCGCTGGGTTGGAAGGGAAAGCGCGGCTCAGCTGGAATGTGGCGAGGAGCAGAGTGGTTTGCGGAGCCAGTTTGGAGCCGTGTCAGAGCTCTGAGTGCCGGGGTGTGTTTACAATGAAAAAGAGTATTTATAATATCGAGGGCTCTTTTAATTCCTCTGGGAATCTCTGAAGCCGCAGCTTGGAGCTAAAGTGGCTGGGTAATGGAAGATGAAAAGCAGACAGAGGAAGGGATGGTGGATTTCTCAAGTTGGAAGGTCTTGGCTCTCTCACCAATATCCAAATCATGCTGGTCTATTAACTTGGGTGCTTCTTACCTCGTCTGTTACTTCATGTGATTGCTGAGCTGTACAGAGCTGCTAATAAATCATATAAATTCCAAATACCCTGGGGAATGTGATTTTAAGCAGATAAGTTAGCAAGAGCAGTTGGATTTTTTTTTTTCATGTACTCAGGTTTTTTTTAGAACTGTATTTTTTTTGCCAAAATACAGCTCCTGAGTTTCTATATCCCTAAAGCCAACTCCACGAATGCTCCTAAAATGGAATTAGTGTGTTCTTGCTGCATGGGGGATGGTGTAAGAGCAGCCTGGAGTGAGATGATGAGGCTGGTGTTGGGTGCTGGCTCCTTCTCTGCCTGCTGCCAGCAAATAAAAGTCTCTGGCCAAGTTAAAAGCTCTTGTAGGCAGGAGGAGAAAGTTGGTGAGGTGGTGAAGAAAGAAAAAGCTCTGGAGCAAGGAAGTTCAGTGTCAGGAGAAGCCTCTGGACAGTATGAGGAGTCTTGGAGTAGGTGTGCCTGAGGTGGTCTCATGCTGTCCTGCCTTTGAACTGGAGGTCTCTGGGACCCTCAGTGGTCTCCCAAAAGTGAGGAAGGTGTTGCTCATCCCAATTTATTCAGCTCTTTGTGTCCCTGCTAAATCATGACATTGACCTTTTCAGTGAAATATTTCAGATATTCGTTCACTTCCTCGGGCTTTGGTGAATAAAGAGAAATATTTAATGAAACTCAGGCTTGGGCAGTAAAGGCTCTGTGTCCCTGGCAAAGGGTGGCTTGTGGTTGTGGGCAGGAGCTGCTGCTCCTGGGGATCTGTTGCTGGCTGGCTGGGAAGCATTTCTGGGGAAAAGAAGAGGTGAAAACGGCCTCGGCTGTCCCATGCCTGGCTGGGGCACGGCTCAGGCATAGCTCCCCTCCTCCCCTGCAGCTTTTCCCTGTTTGGAAGGAAATACCAGCTGGCTTGGCAGCGCCGTGGCCAGCCCGGGCTGCAGCTCTCCCCGCTCCGCTGGCCGCTTCCCCAGGGGCAGCTGCTGGAGCGGATCCAGCTCCGCTTCCCGCCCGCCCCAGCTCCCTGCAGGCTCCTTCCCCCACAGCTCCTCGTGGCACCGCTGCCTCTTCCACGGCCTCGCTCATGGCTCCAGCATCGCGAGAGGTTTTTCCAGTCATTGTTCCTGCTGGGGAGGCAGCGGGCCCGGGAAGCTGCCTGGGAGCACAGGGATTTGCTGTGCTGTTTGTCCTGGCTGTAAATCAGGGGTTGCCGAGCTCACGCCCTCTCTGCCTCTGCCACCCGGTGCTGTGGGTGCTGCTGGGCACAGGACACCCCGTGATGGGCTTGGCATTGCCAGCTTCAGGAGCTGAGGCCATCTGAGCTGTGTGGGTCAGAAGGATGTGATGCAGCAGCAGATGTCACCGTGGCAGGCAATTCCCTGTCCATTTTTATTTCCATCCATCATTGCATTGTTCTATTTTCTCTTTTTATTAAAGGAAAAATTTGGGGTTTTTTGTCTGTAACTTGCAGTTCAAACTCGGTATGGTGTTTGTTTTGCTCACAGAGGATCTGGTATAACTTGGAGAGTTTGGAGATATGTATACTCTTGTGAGCATATTCTTTTAAATATTTTTATGCATTCTTTCCCCCGCTCTGGAAGGAAAGTAACTCAGTCTCACTTCAAGTCAAGCTGCACTTTGAACTGCATTTGGAACTGGGTTAAAAAGCACAGGAACCACATTTAAAATGTTAAGATGCTTTTATTTATATGCTGGGCACAGAAAAAAAGACTCGTAATGTGTTTTTTGTTTCAAACCAATGTATTAAACAAAGAAAGTATTGACAGCAGTTAATGAATCGAGGGATTGTTTCTGGGCGCTGAGATAGATTTACCAAAGGTATTTAGCTGTCTGATGCATGGGATTTTCAGAGCAGCCTAACTAAGCAAGTGCTCGCCAGCACAGACACACGAGGTTCCTCTCCAAGAGCCGAGCAAAGCTGGAGCTGGGCCCAGCAGAAATCTTCTGGCAAGGTGCTGCCTCTCTGCTGCTCGAGGTGCACTTCCAGCGGACAGGCTCGAGCGTGTCCCGGCCTCTCAGCACTGCCTTCCCCACAAAGAGCTGTTCCAGGGCTTTGGGAAGTTGTGTTCCCAATCCCCTGAGACTCTGTCAGCTGCTCTGCGAGGGTGCAGAGCTTTTCTGCAGCTCAGCAGGAGCTCTGGCTGGACAGAGGACAACTGCTGCCCCTGGAGAGGACGGTGCCGGCATTACCATGAGGATTTGGGTCTCCTGGGGGGCTCCTCACTCATGTTCACGCAGTGCCCACCTGGACTGAGCGTGGGGAAAGCAGGTGAGGCTTCTCCAGGAATAGCCTGGCTCTGAGTTTTGGAATTTTTTGTGTGCCCAGTGACCCGATGGGACGGGCAGAGCGTGGTGGCACAGAGCTGTGCCTGCGTTCCCACCTCAGGGAAGAAGGTTATGGAAGGAGTTGGAAGAAGCTGCGTGACCTGCTCTTTGGAGACACTCTGTGCTCCAGAGTCACTCTGCTCTTCCCACCCCTCCACTCAGATCTGCTTTTAAAAGCTACTGAACAAGTTTGCCAGGCCTGAACGTTTTGTCCTTCCAGCCTCTTCAGCTGCACCAGCTTGTTGGAGGCGCCTGGAGTCGAGGCTGGATCTGCAGGTGGAAGCTGGGGGTGCCTGGGGGGGAGCATTGACCCTGCTGGGGGTGGGCTCTGCTGCCTCTGGGTGACTCTGGGGTCTGTCCTCGACGGGAGGAGCCACTCTGGGGTCTGTCCTCTCCAGGAGGAGCCACTCTGGGGTCTGTCCTGGCCGGGAGGAGGGGGAGCTGCCAGCGCAGTGCCCAGCGGGCAGTGGCCACTCAGGCCCTTGGCATTCAGACAGTGCCCCCGGCACAGTGACTCTGCTCTGGGGAGCCTTGATAGGCAGAACTCAGAGGGGCAGCCAGTGAGCCTGGTCATAAATCTCTCTTTATGCTCTGGATTATGAAGTAATATTTTCCTGGCTGGGGCTGGTTGGATTGGGGAAATGCAGGCTCTGCTGTGCAGCCACCATCCCAGCATGGTGGGAGCTTTCACAGCGGCCACACTGGTATGTGCTGCTTCCCCCGTGAACATCAGAAACCTCAGTAGGGTCTCTCCATGAATTCTGCAGTCTGCTGTTGCTCCTGGAGCTCTGGAGAAGCTCTCCAGCAAGCTGGATCAGGCTCAATCCTGTTCCCCACCCGCCTCTGGCCGCAAGTGCCTCACCTCCCCGCGGGCAGTGCCTGTTCATTCATGGCAAAGACAGCCTGGCTGGGCCGCCTGCCCGAGCTCAGGCAGGCACTGCGGGCTCTGGCTGCTGCACAGGTTTCCTGTGCCATGGCCTCTTTGTGCCTTTTGTCCTTGTCAAGGGAACGAGCCCTGGTGCTGGGCTGGAGAGCCTGGCTGAGAGGTGGGGCTGGCTCCTCCCGGGGGACTCACCCCGATCTCAGACTTTATGGCAGCACGTGCAGGCGTGGTGACACGTGCAGGGGTGACACCACGTGCAGGCGCGGTGACATGTGCAGGGGTGACACCATGAGCACGAGGAAGGAGGAATTTGTAGCTGATGTGGACTGTAAAGTGTTGCTGGCCTGGAAGAGTTCTTTTGAAGTCCTGCAGATCACCACCGTTGGTGCCTGTCACAGAGTCCAACCAGCAGTCGGAGCAGCCTTGGCTTCGTGCCATGCTTGGTTGTTCACTGAGCCCTCTGGGAGGGGTGTCCTGGCTCCCTTTGCTTCCTCACCTCCCTCTGCCCAGGCTCCCACAGCCCTGAGAAGCACCTTCCTGCTGGTTAATAGTTTTCAGATGAGACTCAAGAGTTTGAGCTGGGTTTGGTGATTTCTGGGCCAAAACAGCTCAAGGCTTTCAGAGGACTGCAGCGTTAGAGCAGGCCCAGGGTGTCCCAGGGTGTCCCAGGGTGTCCCAGGGTGTCCCAGGGTGTCCCAGGGTGTCCCTGGGTTCTGCCTGCCCTGGTGCCTGGTAGGTCCGGTCCTCGGCCGCCTGCCATTTCTGCGGGAACCAGAACTCTGGGATTTGCCTGAGGGAGGTGGAAAACTGGCCTGTGCAGCCAGGAGGGGATGGGAAAAGAGGACGTGCCTGGCTGGTGGGAATGTCCCAGCTCGTACATCTCTTCAGCAACATGTTATAACCCAGGTTTATTCTTTTTGGTGGATTTTCTGGGCAGGGCAGGCAGCATATTCAATTTCTCTCTGAATAGCTGAAAGGCAGTTAGGAGCTCTAAGTAGACTTGAAGGCTTCTAAAGATTATTTTAACTCCTTTTGCCTCCATCTCTGCGAAAAGAATCTGTGCCTGCACTTGATGCTGCTGCTGCTGCTGCTTTTGAAAAGTTCAAAAATTGACTTTTTGCTCAGAGCAAAGCTTTGAAGTGCTGCTCTGTGGGAATGGCAGCACATCTCGAAAGCTTTTTGCTGAAAGCGTGGTTAACCTACATTTGTGGGCAGCTCCCTTCAGAAGATGCCTTTGTGTGGGATTGTATGGCAAGATGTAAAGGTGAACTGTGAAATTTAATCGATTTAACAAGGGAAGGGTAAATCTGTTTGTTCTGCTCCTATTCAGGGCCTGCAGCTGGTTGGGTGCAGGGTCACCCTTTTCTGTATGCAAAAGTTATCCTGCATAAAGGCTGTTTTGTCCCACTTGTTGTCTCCTTGTTTGCATAAGTGCTGTGAGAAGGGTAAGCTGCAGAAGCAGGGGTGAACCTCTTTGGGATGCAGAGCTGGTGCCTGGCTGTAGCAGAGAGGAGGGAGCGTTCCTGCCACTGGCTCCTCACTTGCTTCTGGGAGTGTAAATGGGGATTAGCATGCCCTGCTTGGATCCAGGGCTCAGCATCAGCTGCTAGGTAGGAGAGGAATGAGTCCTGCCTCTCTTGGGTGAACTCCTGGTTTGAATGTTGGCGTGTCAGGAGGGTGTGGGGTGCCTGGCTGTGCAGTGACAATTCTTCTTCTCTTTGCAGGCACTGGGAAGGGGAACGTAGCGTGCAACACTCTTCCAGGCTGGAAGCTTTTCCTCCCCAGACTCCAAGAGACTGACTTTTTTGGTGAAACAGACCCTGAATTTGGGTTTCTGTGCTGCATGCCCGCTCACCAGTGCTGGATTATGTTCGTCTCCTTCTCCCTTTGCTCCATAATTTGGTTGAATCGTGGTTTCAAGCTGAGGAAAAGGGGCTGCACCTAAACGCTCCGGGGCACCCAGACCAGGCTCCTGGGGTGCCACTTCACACAGAGACAGTTCAGAGTGCTGATGGGGGAGAGCTGCCTCTGAGGGCTCTCCTCTCCCACCTGGAACGTGCTGCCTTACCCTGCAGAGCCCTTCTCCCCTGGCAGAGAGGATGGGCAGCACCGACGGCTTCCAGTACCGCGCGCTCTACCCCTACCGCAAGGAGCGCGAGGAGGACATTGACCTGCTGCCCGGGGACATCCTGGTCGTGAGCAAGGGGGCCCTGCAAGCCTTGGGCTTCAAGGATGGAGATGAGCAGACCCCCAATCAGATCGGGTGGATCCTGGGCGTCAACGAGCGCACCAAGCAGAAGGGGGACTTCCCTGGCACCTACGTGGAGTACGTGGGGCCGGTGAAAATCGCCGTCCCCTCGCACCGGCCCCGGGTGCAGAGACCCCTGCCTGCCACGCCGGGGGCCAGCGGCTGCCGGCTGCCCGAGGCTCTGGAGCAAGGTAAGCCCTGCTGTGTGTCCTGTTGCTCTGGGACACCTCCAGTCTCCAGTGTGTGAGTGGCTTTGTAGGTGAAACCCTCAGCTCGGCAGCACTGGAGTGCCCCACCAGCAGCAGTGCAGTTAAGTCGCAACCAAAAGCCAGCCTGTCTCAGTCCTGGCCCAGAGAAAAGCATTTTGTTTCCCCAGCTTGTCAATCTGCTCAGCAGAGCTTCCTGGGCCAAGCCTTGTCCCACTCTTACATCTCCAAGATCCTTCTCCCTCTCTGTTCTGCAACCAGCCAGGATCCCCATGGTCCCTCTCTCTGCTCCACTGAGTTTTGCCAGGCTCCCTCCCTTCAGGATAAGTCCTGACCTCTCCCAACCACCACCTCCCCGCCTCTGCAGCGCCTGGGGCAGTGCTCCCTGCCAAGAGCTGCTCAGCCCTGCTGAGAGACACAATTGCTTGTCTCTGGGCAAGAGGAGAAAAGTCAGGGTCTAAAAGAGTGCTTCTGAGAACTGGAGCTAATTGCTTGTCTGCCTGGCAGCCAGCCCACCCCGCGGGTCGCAGAGCCCTCGCTGGGGCCGGGCGGCCGCCCTGGGGCTGGGCATGGGCTGCCCTGCACCTGCAGCTGCCTCCCAGCCTGGCCTTGGCACGGACCTGGCCCGGGAGAGCCAACGTGCCTCAGCCCTGCCTGTGGAGCTGTGGCAGCTGCCTGCTCTTAGTCTGTTTTTTTGGCTCCTGGGCACAGAAACCCTGTGGCCAGGGCTCAGCAGCCCCCGGGTCTCCCCCTTCTACTCTTCCTTTGTGAGACCCCCACCTGCAGTGTTGAGTCTGGGTCTGGAGAGGGCAAGAAAGTTGTGGATCTGTTGGAGTGAGTCCAGGGTAGGCCACAGAAATGTTTCTAGGACTGGAGCCCCTTTGCTCTGGAGCCACGCTGGGAGAGTTGTGGGTGTTCACCTGGAGAAGACTCTGGGAGACCTTATTGTGGCTTTCCAGTACTTAAAGGGAGCTTATATAAAACAGGGAGAGAAGCTTCTTATACAGGCAGATAGCGATAGGACAAGGGGGAAGTTTTAAATTAAAAGTGGGAGAGATTTAGATTAGATGTTAGGAAGAAATTCCTGACTGTGAGGGTGGTGAGGCTCTGGCACAGGTTTCCCAGAGCAGCTGTGGCTGCCCCATCCCTGGAAGTGTTCCAGGTCAAGCTGGATGGGGCTTGGAGCAACCTGATCTAGTGGAGAATGTCCCTGCACGAGGCAGGGGGGGTTTAACTGAGTGATCTTTTAAGGTCCCTTCCAATCCAAACCATTCTGTGATTCTCTTGAGGGGTGACAGCCACGCTTGGCCTTCCCATGCCTTGCAGAAGACCTCGTGCTGGTGTGCATGGGAGGAGTGGGGTCAGCAGCAGGAGCTGGAGGGTGCCAGGGAACGCTCCCAGCTGGCAATGCTCCCCATCCCTCTGCCTGGGAGCCACAGCTACCCCAGCAGATGCTTCTGGCTGTGTGAAAACACCTCTGGGGTCTTATGAAACAGGGGCTGTGGGGCTGGTGTGGCTCCCTGCAGCTGTCTCCCTCACTCCTGCTCCCGGAGCCGCAGGGGCGGCCCCAGGAAACGTCTCCGCAGGGTGGGAATGCGGCCGGGGCCGGGCCCTGCGCGCGTTTGGGTTGGCAGCGACAGCCTGACCTGAGTCATCCCACTCACAACCTGCCTTTCCAAGAAAGCTGCTCCTCTCTGAGCCTGGGATGTGCTCAGTGCTGGATGTGCTGGCCATGCCTGTGTGCGGCCCGGCGCTCCCTCAGGGCTGGATTTCTGCCCTCCTTGGCTCTGCCCTCTTCTCAAGGGGGCTTGGTGGAGGTGGGTCAGGGTGGTCAAAGACACCGATGGGGTCTCCGGGACGTGGAACAAGATATGTGCCAAAGCTCCTGAAACACAGAAAAGACAAATTTGGGAAGGAAAACAAAAGCCAGCCTCTCTGCATCCTGCCCAAGGATGGAGGATGTGGTACCAGGGCACGTGAGACCGGTGCCAGCCCTGTCCCTGTCCCCTGTGGGGACATCTCCAGAGCCAACCTCCACTCTGGGCCCAGGCAGGGCCAGCAGGGAGGCAGTTCAAACACCCAGATTATTTTATATTCAGCCTGCAGGTTTGATCCCTGTATGGGCCATTCACATAAGAGCTGGACTTGAAGATCCTTGTGGGTCTCTTCCAGCTCAGGATATTCAGTGATGCTTTATTTCTGTATTCTGCTGGAGAGACACATTTTTGCAACGGAAAAACCATATTTGAGCCAAGCCTGTCTTATTTCTTCACGCTGTTCACTTTAGGAGGTGCAGAACCATCTCCTGGCAGCCCCATGAAGCTCCTTCCCTGCCTCCCAGGTCCTGCCCTGGCTGGCAGGGACCCCTTAGCCCCTGAGTGTCACTTGTGGAGCGTTGCCAGCGCCACAGCTGTCCCCGAGCAGCGAGACCCAGCGCGTTCCGCCAGTGGATTTACGAGCTGCTGGTGTTTGCCTTCCGCAGAGAACACGAGCGGAAAATGCGGCTCGGGAATATTTCCGCAGCTGCCCTGTGCTGTGAGCAGCCTTGTTCACGGCGGCCCGGCCCGGAGGCCCGGCAGGCTCAGGAGCTGCTGCTGGCTCTGACTCTGTGCCTGACAAAAAAAGACAAGCTGCTGCCTGCTGAAGCAGCACATTCCCGGCCTGGCCACGTGGGCAGCACCAGTATTTACTCTCCCTTCAGCCCTTCCCAAGGGTCAGGCTGGGAGCTGCCAGCCTGGAAGTTTGCCTGCAGCTTCCCCACACCGATCCACGCCACGCTGGGCCCCTTCCCGTGCCCAGGAGCTGGCTGCAGTGGGGGATTGTCCCTGCCCTCGCCAGCAGCACAGGCCTTTGCAGAGGTGCTGGGTGCCTGACCCATGTGCTGCCCTCTCCGTGGCTGTTGTGTCTCCCCTGGAGGCCCTGGGTGCAGGAGGCTGAGCTGGGTGCGCAGTTCCAGCTTGCTGAGCCTTGTGGTGAGACCACACCAGGCGAGCTCGGGTCAGATCCATGACAACGGAGCTGTTTCGCAACGGGGAGCAGCCTCTTGGCCCTGCCTCTGCACAGTGGAGTGTGCTGGGTGTCCTCACCCACTGCAGGCTCCCCAGGGTCTGCCAGGTGCTGTGGACCAGCCTGGAGGAACCTCGTGCTCTGGCTGGTGCTCCCTTGGAAGCAGGATGGAGCCTGGCACCGCTCATCCTTCTGCAAACCTCCTGCTGGCAGCTCCTCAGCTAGGCCTGTGTGCTCCTGCCCTGGCATGCACAGGGGAAGGGGGTGCCTGGAGCCAGAACCTCAAGATTTTCTGGAAATGGCAGTGAAATACCACCCGACACGGGGCTGCAGATCCCCCAGGAATGGGGGGACCCTGGTCCCGTGCCACAGGCTGCCTGTGCCCTGTAGCAGCTTGCACAGAGGGAGGGGGAGGCACAGGGCCGGTTTCCATGTTAAACGAGCAATCAAGGGCAGGAATTTGCTGACATGGCGTTCTGTCTGAATCGCTGGATTAATCACAGCTCACCACCGAGCAGAGCTCCCTGGCCCTGCTCTGCTGCCAGCCCTGCACAGCCCCTGCGCTGGGCAGGGACCCAGCCCTGAGCTCCAGGAGCCCTGGTAACCCCTGTGCTGCCTGCCTGGGGAGGTTTGGGTCCCCAGGGGGATGGGCTCTGCCTCCAAGGCTCTGCACAGAGCAGTAGATATCTCCCTGTGCACACCCAGTCAGGGCTGGAGCTCAACAAGTGCTGTGCTGGCTCCTGGGCAGGTTCCTTGCAGGCTGCCTGCTGTGTTTGCCTGGGCCACAGCCTTGCAGCAGGGGCCACAGCCTTGCAGCAGGGGCCACAGCCTTGCAGCAGGGGCCACAGCTTTCCTTGCTCCTGTTGGGAGTTGCCTGGGTTGTGCCTTGGCCCACCTCTGTGCTGAGGACTGAGCTGGTGCTGAGCCCTTCTCTCCCTCCCTCTCCCCCAGGGTCTCCTCTCCCGGACTTGCAGGAGCAGTTCAGCCCTCCCGAGGTTGCTCCTCCGCTCCTGGTGAAGCTGGTGGAAGCTATTGAGAAGAAAGGTAAGGGGGCAATGCTGAGCACTGGGGCTGCTGATACACCCCAAAACCCCACACTGAGAGCTGAGCTCTGTGGCACACACGGGACACAGCTGCTCTCATGTTCCTCCCTGGGTTGAGCTGCTGAGGCCCATCAGGGTGTTTGGTTTGAGCACCTACACACATGGGGTGGGTGCTGGGGTTTGGGAAGAGCTCCCAGCCTGGATCTGTGCCATGCTGGAGAAATGGGGCCACTGAACCGCTGTTCTGGGGGCCAAGGGGGCTGCAGCAGCCTCTGCAGGGGGTTGGCTTGGACACCAGCCAGGCCCGTGTGGCCGTGCCACATCCATGGCCCAGCTGGCACTGAAGCAGAGCCTGTGCTGGGCTGACAGCAGTGTCCCCCCTGCGCAGGGTTGGACAGCGAGATGCTGTACAGGACATCTGGCTCCGAACTGAGGCAGGCGCTGAGAACCGGTAAGAACCAGCTCTGCGCGGTGGAGGCGAATCGGCTCAGATGGAGGAGATTAGTGATGTGACAGCGCCAGCAGTAATGCAATCCAGGCCGGGCTCGCCTGTCCCCGGCAGTTCCTGACTCCCAGCACGCTGCCTCTGGGGCTGGGCTGTCCCCATCCCAACACGTCCTTGTCCTGTGTGGAAGGGATGGCACAGGGGGGGTTCCTGGCACAGCAAAGGGATGTGGTGCTGGCTCAGAGTGAACCCCTGTGCTTGTCCCCCGCTGTCTTTGGGGTGCTCTGCTGATGGGCTGGTGCAGGAGGCTTCCCTGGCTCTGTCATGCCACTAATAAGCAGGGGAGGATCTTTCAGCTCGGCTCGGTGGGTGGAGCCGCGGCTCCGCGGTGCCGGCAGTCCCTGTCCGTGCTGGGAGCCCTGGGAGCCGCCTGCCTCTTGGCCGGGCTGGGGCCTCATCCGGCACCACGCTGGCGACTCCCCTCCCACAGACCTTCCTGCACACCCCAACCACACTGTCAGCCCGGGCTGAGCTCTCAGGACAGGCTTCATGTGCTTCCCAACATCCTGCACTCGAGGGAGGGGTTTTCCCTGCTGGGTTCAGTGTGTGGCTGCTCAGTCTGCACTTGACTCTTGCTGGTGGTGAGGAGCAAAGCTCTCATCCAAGCGATGCCTGCCCAGAATTCCTGTGCTGGGGCTCAGGGCAAAGGTTGTGGGTATCCAGAATGACCTCTGCCCTCTCCCAGGGGGAACTGCTGGGGTTCCTAGAGCCAGCTTATTTCTGGGGTGCACATCTTCTGTCACATGGGCTGCCTGAAGGCTGCCTGAGCTCCCCTTAGTGCTGGTGAGCTCTCATGATAGCTGTCTGCTGCATGATGGTTTCTGAGATGGGTGTTGGCAGCACCAGAGCTGCCAGCTGAGTGCCCAGTGCTGCGTCCACCCTCCCATGGGAAATCTGTGCCTGACAGATTGGACCCTGGGTGACCTGGAGCCCCTGGACGTGCACTCCCTGGGCGAGGCACTGCGAGGGTACCTGCAGGACCTGCCCTCCCCCGTGGTGCCGGTGTCAGTGCATGGAGAGATCCTTCGCATCCTGCAGGGTAAGGGTCTCCCCTGGCTGCCTTGGGAATGGGCAGCTGGGTGGGATGGACACATCTGGGGTATTAAAATCAGCGCTGTCCCTGTGGGGCCTAGCACGTGGCCCCGCTGCTGACTGCGCTCCTGTGACGCAGCCGGAGCGTGGAGAGCGGTGCCGGCTGTCCCAGCTCTTCCCTCGTGTCTTCTTCTCTCCCCAGAGATCCCCCAGCCAGAGAATTGCCGGAAGCAGCTGCTGCTGGCCCTGGAGTCGCCTGCGGTCCCGCTCCAGAACACGCTCACCCTGCAGTTCCTGCTCCGGCATCTGGGGAAGGTATCGCAGCAGGCAGAGAGCAACAGCCTCCACCCAAGGGCCCTGGGAGAGATCTTTGGGCCCCTTCTCCTGCGGCTGCCTGGCGCCAGGTACGTCAGGCTTTTAGTCCCTGCAGTGTTCCCAGTCCTGGCCGCTGTGCCTGCCAGGACAGGGAGTCCAGCCTGGAACAGCAGCGCTGCCCACAGCCCCTGCTGGGCTGCATGTGGGGTTAAACTGCTGGCAGCACACAGGGCTGGGACTCAGAGCTGGGACAGAGCCCTTGCTGCCCTGTCAGCCTAGGGATGAACCAGCTGGCACCAGGGGACATGGGAGCAGTGCCATGTTCTACCCCACAGCTGCTGTTCTTAACTTGCCTGTTCTGTCCCTGCAGCCCAGAGCTGAGCCCTGACTTCTCCGTGCTGTTTCTGGAGACACTTCTGCAGACCAAGGAGCTGGAGCCGGAGCAGTTGCCTCCAGGTACTGAGATACCCCTTCCTTGGGCCCTGAGGCGCTGGCATTTGTGGGTGTGGACTCTCTGCCCCCATGATTGGGTTGCCAGGGGTGTTTTGATAGCCCAGCTGTGCCTGGAGGCCAGCTCAAGGCGTTCAGCTGCTGGAGATGTGCCTGGAACAGCTCCAGGGAACACGGTGGCCAAGAGGCCTTCCCAGGCCAGGCACTGCAGGGAGGGGGACTCAGCACTCTGAGGGATTGCCAGTGGGGAGCTGGGATTTGGGCTCACCCCGTTTCATCCCTGCTCCTCTCACAGCCCTGCCTCCCAAACCGCCCAAGCCGAAGCCCAGCGCAGCCAGCCTGGCCAACGGGAACAACGCGCCCCTGCAGGACGCCGAGTGGTACTGGGGGGACATTTCTCGGTAAGGAGGGGACTGGCAGCTCACACCTGGGGCGCCCTGGGGTGCTCACACCACTGGGTGAGCCTTGGGGCCACCTCCCAGGCCGTGACAATCCTGCTCCTTGCAGGGAGGAGGTGAACGAGAAGCTCCGGGACACACCAGATGGGACCTTCCTGGTGCGTGATGCCTCCAGCAAGATCCAGGGGGAATACACGCTCACGCTCAGGTAGGGCTGTGGGATCCCCTGGGATCCCCTGGGAGCCTCAGGGATGCAGCTCCTGGGACATGTCCCTTCCAGCTGCAGGGATGCCGAGGTCTGTGGCTGGTGTAGGGTGCTGGGGGTTGGTAAATCCTCTCTTCTCTCCTCTCACCACAGGAAGGGAGGCAATAACAAGCTGATCAAGATCTTCCATCGGGAAGGCAAGTACGGCTTCTCGGAGCCCCTGACTTTCGGCTCGGTGGTGGAGCTCATCACCCACTACCGGCACGAGTCCCTCGCCCAGTACAACGCCAAGCTGGACACCAGGCTGCTCTACCCCATCTCCAAGTACCAGCAGGTGAGGCCTGTGCTGCAGGGACATGGCTGGCAAGCACAGCCTGAACCTGGGCCGTGTGTTCATCCATCCCTGCCCCTTGGGTAGATGACAATGTCCCATCCCTCTCCCTGTGTGCTGGAATGTTTTGTTGAGGGGTTTTGTGGGACCAGCTGGAGCAGGTCCTGACTGAGGCTGTGCCTATGGCAGGACCAGGTGGTGAAGGAGGACAGTGTGGAAGCTGTGGGGGAGCAGCTGAAGGTTTATCACCAGCAGTACCAGGACAAGAGCTGGGAGTACGACCTGCTCTATGAGGAGTACACACGCACGTCCCAGGTATGTGGGCACTGCCTTCCCCACGGGCTGCCTGGGACCCCCTCAAGGGCTGCTCTGTCACCCCCGAGTGCTGGCAGCCACCCTGCTGTGCACAGGGGATACCAGGGCTGGGGCACCTGTTGCCCCATTTGTCAGCTCATGGACTTTCAGGGACTCCCCAGAGTCCCTTGAAGAGGGGATATTTTGGCTGCAGCAAGGACAGAGCTGCTTTGGGAAAGCTGAAAGAGGGGATGCAAAGGTGCAGAAATGTTCCTCAGGTTCTCCCTCCCTTCTCCCCAGGAGCTGCAGATGAAGAGGACAGCAATCGAGGCCTTCAATGAGACCATCAAGATCTTTGAGGAGCAGTGTCAGACACAGGAGAAGTGCAGCAAGGAGTACATCGAGCGCTTCCGCAGGGAGGGCAACGAGAAGGAGGTGCAACGGTGAGGATGGGGGTGGAAGGCAATGAGAAGGAGGTGCAACGGTGAGGATGGGGGTGGTGGAGGCCTGGAGAAGGGCTCCAGGGGCTGGAAGGATCCTCCTGGCTCAGCACAGAGCCGAGGCACGCGGACTCCCTGTCTCTCCAGCAGCACGCTGTGGGCTGGAGCTGGCAGGCTGCCTCCTCCGCCTCCCCCACTCTGGCTCACAGCCCAAACCCCCCTCTCTCTCCCAGGATCCTCATGAACTCGGAGAAGCTCAAATCCCGCATCACAGAGATCCACGACAGCAAGATGAAGCTGGAGCAGGACCTGAAGAAACAAGCCTCGGAGAACCGGGAGATCGACAAGCGCATGAACAGCCTCAAGCCAGACCTGATGCAGCTGCGCAAGCTGCGGNNTCCCCGGCAGCGGCGGCTGCTGCCCTCTGGTGACGGCCGCGCCCGGGTCTCGCTGCAGCCGCGCTCAGCTCTGCCCTCCTTCCCCAGGTGGCTGACGCAGAAGGGTGCCCGGCAGAAGAAGATCAATGAGTGGCTGGGCATCAAGAACGAGACAGAGGAGTGAGTGTCCTGCTTGTGTGCTGTGAGATTTGGGAGCACAGTCTGTGCAGCTGGTTCTGCCCGGG
>VXBR01001569.1:135750-157219 GCA_013400215.1 Cisticola juncidis | reverse complement strand
GGGAGGAAACAGGATGACCCTTGACAGATCCGGGTGTGGAGGCACGGCTGAGGAGCTCTGGCTGCACCTGCCCCCACAGAATCCAGTGAATGATTTATTGCTCTGAGTTGTTCTCCATGTTGATACCAAATTTGGCTAGAAAACAAAATTTCTAACACAATTTGAAGTATTAGAAAGCAGGCATTCTTTGTTGCATGGCTGGAGACATCTGGAGGATTTTTCCACTAAGTGGGTATATCATGACATTTTACAAGAGGTTTATTCCATAGTGCTCATACGTATTCTTTAAAGTGTGCTTCCTGGTTAATACATCAATATCACTTTCCTACAACTAAGTTGCATGCATCCATGTCTTACTGGAAGTCCTAGAGGATCACCTGAAGGGGTGTGTGGTGGTCACCAAGTGTCCCCAGCACTTGGGTCCCCACCCCCAGCAAAGGGTGACTGTAATAAATGATTAGCTAATTATATCAATAAAGAATTTTATTGAAAATTGCGATATAGAAATCCGAGAAAACCACAAGCAAAAATCAGTGCCGAGCCCTGGGTCGGCACTGGGTGAACTTAGCTTCGGCCTCTATCACTCCGGAGCTCCCTGAGTTCACGAATTCAGTCTTTGCAGTGTCTGTTTATGTACATTTTTTGGCTGGACAGTGGGTTGCTTCATACTTCTTTTGTTTCTCTTGATTCTTTAATGTATTCATGTAGCCTCTTTTCCTTGCTGCTGGTCCGTTGAATAGCCTTCCGAGAAGGGGTGAATATTTGATTCTGAGAAGGGGTGAATATTTGATTCGATATCTGAGAGCCGGTATTGGGATGCACGCCCGGGATCATGGATCCATATCGAGTGTTAATCACTGGGTCGTTGTCAGAGCCATCTCCGGAGAACGCCCATCTCTTTTCGGTGTCACCCTTCTTCTACTGCAAATTTTGGTCTCTTCCTGGGTTCCTGGCAGGGGCGTTCACAATTCCTGAACATTTTTATTCCCAAGCCTGAATGACTTTACACCATATATTTTATTAAATAGGAATTATTTCTTACTATATATCACACTGACTTTGCCTTGAACTTACCTTAGTGCATGTGCTGTTGCTTCTTGTTACATAACTTCAGCACAAAAGCCACTATATTCCTCATTATCTGTGTTTAAAATGACTATATAATATTGGCTTTTGAATTTATTTATTAGCTTTTGCATGTTGTTATTGATCATAAGTATTCAGATATGGCACAATTTATAATTCCTTTTAGCTGTGTGTTAATGTAACATAATCTATTATTTTAAGTATGCACCATATAGCTTATAAAAATAGTGGTGTGATGGATGTATTATATTGTAGACCTTAGCAAAACATAAAATGTCAAAATGCTCCTATGTAACTAAGAGAACATGTAAAGCAATTAATGTTGTTTTCCCACATCTGCTGACTGACTTCTCCAAGAGATAACAGTGACACAAACCAGAGCACCAGGGAGGAATTAGATAAGAACTTAACTCCTCATTATCAGGGAAGTGTGAAACAACAGGATAAAACCACAAGAAAAAACAAAATATATTGACCTGATCTGCAGGTTGTCTTGCAAATAAATCAGAATGTAAAGCCAAAACAAAAGAGTTCCTGCAACATAAAAAGCTCCTAAGAATGTTTGAATAATGTATGAAGCTTAGGGATATGTATGTACCTCAGTAAAGTACCAGTATACAGATAACACTGCCTTAATTTACCGGTGCATTCTTTGGCCAATAGCCAGGAATATCCCAGAACTGGACAGTGTCCCTTTTTATCCCTTTATTAAACTTTTAAAAAATATTCTAAAGCTTAAACTTTGTTTTTCACATCAGTTTATCCACAGGTTCCAGCTACATTTTGTATCCTGCATGCCTACTTTTTTATTATTTTATCTAATTTGCTGGTTAATCTTGCAGCTCCAAGGGGAACTGAAAATTTCTGTTCTCTGTGTTATTTGTTAATGTTAAATTCCTTTGTGTTCCAGAGGAAGTTAGAAATAGCACAGGATATTATAAAATATTTCATTTGAAAGATAAAAGAAAAATAGCTAGCAAAGAGTACAGTTAGATTGTTATTTGTACCTTAAAGCACTGAAGATAAGATTATAATTGCCACATTGTAGCCAATAAGTGTTTTATAGTTTCCTATAAAGTAGAATTACTGTGAAGACCTTCATAATTTAAAAGATTAATTGTTTTAATTGTACATCAGTATTGTACTATGAGAATATCAACCAGCATTTTGAAAAGAACGTGATTAATCTTAATAACCATTCAAGGTAAATTTAATATGCCATGGTAAGGGACAGTTGACATAGCTCACATTGATTTCCATGTATCTGTGTTTGGTTTGGAGTATTTTCTGCAAATTTGAACGAAGTAGTTGGTTTAGATTTAGAGACCCCTTTTGAAGCTGCATTAGTGAGACAAACCCCTGCTTTCTGCTCACCATGTTGCACAGAACCTGCCTGTGAGCAGATTCATGTTATAAATGCCAATACAATATTCCAATTAAAATAATAATTTGGTTTATTAAACAAACGATCAAATCACAGAATTTCAATAAACCCACCAACAGCAGAGATACTTGACAATTTTTGCCCGGGAAAATGCCAAGGGTGAACCGTGAGACACAGACCTGGCCGTCTGCTGCCTCCCCTGTGGTTCACGAATTTGCCCGTTTAGGTGCTCGGTTTAAATACACTTTATTCTGCCCTTGGCACTATTTCCCCACATTCTCCTTTGTGTTTGTGTTAGCTATTCAAATCCAGGGGTGTCTCTGGCTAGGCTCAAAAGAGTTCTCTCTCTCGGTTCGTATGTTAATGTCCAGTTTCTATAGATCTTCATGGCTGATGAATGGTCGAGATATTGTTGATAGCTTTGGTGGGGTGTTGGCCGGCTGTGTTGATGGCCCCACTGATTGCTTATCTCGACAGAACTTTCTCCCAGCTTTCCATTCATCCTCTTTCTATTTCTGAACAAGACGATCTAGGGTGGTACCTGCCTTTTGTTTCAACGTGAGATTACAAGATACGCTGTAGCTCACGTCCACATCTATCACATACACATATACAGTGTACATTTTATACATTTTATAGTTTTCAATTTATCATTAACCATAAGAACATGAATTAACATTTCACATTTTTCACATTCATGTTTGTGGTCTTCAAAAATTATAATAAATGGTGTATGTATTATCTTTGATAAGATTATCTTTTTAAGAGGTAAACATCTATTCTTAATTTCTGCAGCTGAGGAATGTTGTATATAGATAGGATGTTTAATCTCAAAACAAAGAATGTGGATGGTGTAACCTACATGTACTGAGGCAGAGCTTGGTACAGGCATCTCTGTTGGACAGTCAGCCAAGTTCATCCAGCAGGCACTGAGGTTCCATCTCTGCAGGAATGAGTTAAAGGTGATCTGGTGTGTGCTTTGGTATATAAGGGTCTCTGCAGGCAAGACCTGGGTGTAATTGCCCAGGTGTAATTCTACTTGAAATGTCTCCTCCATACAGCGTCCTCTACAGTGACCTGCTAGAGGTGCTCTTTCTACACTTGGTGAATTTCAGTTGGTTTTTTTTTTTTTTAAGTGTTTCCACGATGGAAATCTTGCTTCTTTCCTGCCTTAAATCTGTGCTACCCTTCAGATTATAAAGCATTGCTATTTTGACCTCTTTTTATTTGGTATGAGCTTTATTTCCTGCAGTTTGGTGGCATTCTGATGCCAGACAAGGTTTTGTTGCAAAACCAGTTGCCTGTAGGGACTCCAGAGCTGAGGTTATATGCTAAATTTAGTTTGGCATTACTGCAGGCTGCTGCTGCCCCCTGCACACAGCCACTTGTCCCGGCAGTGTTGTTTCTGTGTCCTCAGAGTTCTGGTCAAGGGGATTTTCTTTCAAATCAGACACTGAACAGCTCACACTGCAACTGCGAATTTCAGAGACAGCTTGAGGAAGGCGCAGAAAAAAATGGTTGAGGAGCTGATTTTTGCCTTCAGCTGCTTAGGAAACAGTTTCACAGAAAGATCAGCATGACCCCAAAGGGCAACAGCAATTCATCTGTTGTTCCAGTAGTAACATGGAACAGCTGAAACTGCTAAGGTCTGAGGGGACCATAGCTGGATGCAGAAGATGACAATTTGTGGCTTGATTGTTCTAGTTCTACTGTGTAATGCCTCTTTTTGACTGTATTGTAACTTTCCTTTATTTCAGATGCCTTCAGTGTTTGACAAAGAACCTTTCCAGATACTCTGCAGATATTAAATCATTGCCACCCAATATAAAGGATAAACTGATTAAATTAATGAGTAGGCAAGGGCAAATAACTGATGAAAATATCAGTGAGGTAAGCATTCAAAACTATACTATCTGTTTTGGGAGGGGAAAGTAGCCTCTCTTGCACACCATTCTGTTCCTGAGTGTGGTGTGTTTCGAGATGCTCATGCATAATTTATTATGTATATTATATAAAGGATTTCACCAGCTTGTTAGAATTCTGTTGGTAGAATTCTATTGACACTAAGCATACAATCTCCATATCATTTATTTAAATTTTGTTTCCTTGAAATATAAGGATGGCAGAGCCAGAAATCAATAGTTCAAGTTCTCCCATCCCTTTTGCACTCTGATGTGTCGCAGTGTCTCAATATGACACCCGTTAATGGCATTTCTTCAGCTGTAAATTCAGGGGCACATCTGTTTTGCTATCTGTTTACTGTTATCTTGTTCAGGCTCACAGGGAGGCGTGAGAATTGAGGGAAGCTAAAGGTTGGCCTTGGTGAAACAGAAAATGAATGACTCCCTGTGCATTCCTGCTTTGACCTGTAACTCGAGAGACAAATATTATCAGTTTCTCAGAGTCAGGATAGTGGAGCCAAGACTAGAGGCAGAAGCACTGTGGAAAACTTACAAACAAAACAATTTAGCTTTAGATAAAATGATTTTGTGCTTACACAAAGTAATTCTTTGAGTAAAAATCAAATTCCTACTAATTTATCTTATTTTGGAAAAATTGGACAAAATCTGGCTTACGCTAACTTTTCAGTAAGGAATAATTTCAAAGCATCCTAAGAGATTATATAATTAAAGCCATGTGACTGTGTGTGTATGAATGTGCAGAATCCATTAGGATATTTTTAGTGTGCAAATAAACTAGAGATCTTAATTTACAGACTTTTCTGCTGCCTCTTTCTAAAGTCTCCTCTGTATTTGTCTTCATTCAGTAGTTGATCAGTGCCTCTTGGAGCCTATTTTCCATGTGACTCTGGAAAATTCTGCTCTGGTTCTTTTTTCATGTTTTGTCCTTTCTCTGTTCCTGAAGTTTCCTGCAATCCTGTCCTTAGTTTTCATCATTTCCCTTGGGCATATTATACCTTAGCTTTCTGTGCTGGCAGTTTCCCATTTGTTTTTATACATGTCCTTCATGTCTTTTCCTCTGTTTTTCAGGGTTTTTTTAAGAATTTTGCTTGAAGTTAAATTTCAGCTGAAATTCTGTTAATCTGAACTTTTGTGTAAACTTCTATTTAATCTCTTACCTCCCTGTTCTTGTCCAAATTTGTGTTACCATGCATCTTTTTTCCCCCCTTACTCTGCTTTTTGCTTGGAGCAGCCATCCATGTGCATGCCAAACTCTTTATTCTAAATCTCTTTTACCATAAAGTTTTATAAAGCCATT
Organism: Cisticola juncidis; assembly: GCA_013400215.1. Classification (NCBI taxonomy): domain Eukaryota; kingdom Metazoa; phylum Chordata; class Aves; order Passeriformes; family Cisticolidae; genus Cisticola; species Cisticola juncidis. The sequence continues at coordinate 151,530 of VXBR01001569.1, read as the reverse complement.
CAGCATGTGTCCACAGACTATAATCCTGAATTTTAAATGTCTTTTTTTGTGTGCTGCATCCAGACAACCCTCTATCTAAAAATATTTTATATTTACAAAACAGCCAGTTTTCCTTGTAATATCTTTGTTGTACCTTGTTGGAGTGAACAAGAGGGATAGGACTTTAACAAGCCTGTCAGCTGTGCTGTTATCTTTGCTAGTTTATGGAAATTCGTGTTTCTATCCCTGGGAACTAAGGAAGGGAGTGACAAGCTGAAGGGAGTATGTGGCTATTGTTACTAAAATCTGAGGCCTTCCAACGCTTTGGGTCTAAATTTCATAAATGTTCTCTTGGGAAAGATTTCACAAAAATTCCAGTCTGGGTCTTGTGGGAGTGACAGATCCCATTTAATGAGGATTTGGTACAGCTTCATGGTATGGTAATGAGAGTGCTTGTTTATGAGCAAAAGAGTGTGTGTGGGTGAGAAAAGTACTATGGGGGAAAACACCTTCCAAATATCACTCTTATCTGTTATGTAGATTGAAGTTTTGATCACAGTCAGTATTTTTTTTTATCTGCGCTGCAGATTTCTGCCCGCAAAGTTGTGACAGCAAGTGGCAACTTGAGCAAGGATCATTGAGGGCATTGTCCTGGGTACACATGTAGCAAGTGAACCACCAAGATTGTATTTCCATAGTTTAAGTAGCAGTAAATGTGTTCCTACTCTATATGTCACAGAAACAGTTCATGCTGTATGAGCTGAACTGTTGTACAAACAGACTGGATTCTCTTCAGTTTTTAGTTCCTAGGACTGGTAACCCCACCCTGTATTGCAAACTTGTATATGATGTCTAATATTACAAATATTTTGTATAAAAATGCACATATTTGGTGGCATAGCAGAGTTTGACTGGAATGGTGGGTTTTCTTTACAGATATTGCACCCTGCTGTGGAGTCTCTGGACCTCCGAGACTGTGATATTTCAGATAATGCATTGTTGCAGCTTTATAACTGCAAGCAGCTGAAAAAAATCAACTTAAATTCTTGCAAAGAGAACAGATTTGGAATTACTTCAGAAGGTGTGTTATCTGTGCACAGATAACTGGAATTTTATTTCTGGCTTATTTTTCTTGTTAGATTGTGTAGAAGATATATCGATGAAGGATGTTTGGGCAACAGGCAGTTCTTCAAAATGCTGTTTATTGTATAGAAGATGTTACTGCAGTTGTGGGTGACCTAAAGCTGCCAGCTACAGCCTATAGGCTAGCCTGAAGCCAGTTTAGTTTTAGTTACAATGCATTATATAGTTTTCTTTGCTGAGCATCTTTATACATAAAAACCAGTCAGCATCATACACAATACCTTAACCATTACCTGTAGCCTACCATAATTACCACATTATGTTACAGTCTAAGCTTAATGTTGGTTTTCTATTTTCTTGCAGAGGAAAATCCTTAGACTTTTTTTCTACTTGGTGAAAACATGGGTTTTGTTTCCCTATGGTATCTTTTGCTTTTCTTAAGACCTATTTCTGCTTGCCGAAAGCATCTTCTTTGTTTGTGGTCATCATATCTTTTGCTCCAGCCATAAAACCTCCTTCCAGCTCGACTTAACCTTTGCTTTCTAAATTGTCCAGTAACAACAGGCTCAGCAATTCTTAATTTAAATATCTTTTATTCTTCTGTATCAAAACTTGCTTTAATTTCTATTCTGTTCTCATATTCTACATTCAGAGCGCTTTCTGCCAGGCATACAGATCTGTGAAACTTTCCTGTCAAACGTTCATCTTTCCCAACAATTGGGATTGGAATAAAAAGAAAATATCTAGGGTAAATATTGCTGTAAAAAATCCTCAGTGCCACCCCAGTACTAATTAAAAGTCTCTCCAGAGGTGTAAATTTCGGCCCTAGAGCACTAATTATCTCAGGAGAGAGCTATCAGGTTACTCTCCTGCTAGATTTCTGGTAAAACCGTGCTATGCTCAGCATGTTTATCCCTTTATTTTAATTATTCCTTCCTCAAAGCTTGTTCCAGTGCCTTTGCACTCAGCATGGTGGTTATGTTAAAGAATGACTAACTCTTTCAAGTGTTGTTTCTTGTCAGGACTCATAGCACTGGCCTTATCCTGTCCGTACCTGCGTGAGGCGTCTTTCAAAAGGTGCTGTGATATCACTGACAGTGGAGTTCTGGCTCTTGCACTCAACTGCCAGTTCCTACAAATAGTGAACTTGGGCAGCTGCTCGGGCATCATGGATGCATCTCTGCAGGCACTGGGAGAAAACTGCAAATTTCTTCACAGTGTGGACTTCTCATCTACTCAGGTAGCTACGGTGGCAAATGACCAATTGACTTTCATTTCTTTCTTTTTTAATATTGTCATGATAAAGTTCAAAGGGGATCGTTTTAGCTCTAGTCTTGACAAGATTTAGGACCATAGTTTATTTCTAATTTCTGCCTCTTAAGGAAAAGGAAAGGCATATATTGCTTACTGGTGAAAAATACACATTTTGGTATTAGAGCATGTATGGTGAAGCAAAGATAAACTTTTGTTAGAATCTACCTAGGGTTTGAGTTTTTTTTAGTATATTTATTTACTGCAATCATTTTCTTTAAGTTGTAAAGTAATCCAAAATATTCCATTTAAAGAAAGTAGATTATTGGACAGATTATTGCCTGCTTTCAGTTAGGACAAACTGATGTGGTAATAATCTAGGATGTCAAACAATACAAGCCCCTAGTAGAAGTAAACACTCTATAATTAAATGATAGTTTAAGAGTGATTGTGCTTGTCAGAGGTATGTTACAGAATCAACACTGAAAGAATGACATTTTAAATGTCAGGAATGACAGGGAAGAGGATTTAACAACAGTATTTAGCACGAGAAGGGAGAGATGAGCTGCAAAAGCAATTCTGTAGCATATTTCATAATTATGGTGGGATAATGAAGTGAGGGAAAGGGTTTTGCAGTAAGTGTAGCACTCAGTTGACACTGATGGTAAGTAATTATGTTGAATGTTAGTCCAGTATTGAGCATTCACAATAGAATGTCAGTTCTGGAAGTCATGTAGGAGGTTCTTATTTTAGATGCTATTCTTTTTTGATTTGTAAAGAAGTAGGGTATCAAAATAATCTTAATATTTTGTTCAGTAATTTTTATTTATTGCCATTTAACTCTTATTTCTCCAGACTTACGTCATTGCTTTTTTATTTCCTTGCTTTTCTTCCTTTGTAGAAAATAGCTGTTTCCCTGTGTGTATTTTAAATGAGTAAAAGCTTCTTGAGTAACTACATGTTTACACTTTTTTTGTTGTTTACCTTTCTGCTATGATTACTTTTTTCCTCAACCCAAATTGGTCTAGATAGTGCAGAAATACTTTTTAAACCTATAAATTAAAAGGGCTATGCTCTTACCATATTAGTATACCCACTGTTAAATGAGACAAGGAAGCTGCAGAAATAGCAGTTCAGTTGGAAACATCCTTGCAGAAAGCCAGGCTGGATCACACAGCAGGAAAATGCAATGCTATTTAATAGAATGAAAAAAAAAAACCTTTGGATAATTTTCTCTACAAGTTTAGTTGGGAAGAAAATACTGTAATGTTAAGTGTATTCACTGACTGCAGGGAGTGAATAAATTAATAGGATTTTTGCATCCAAATAGCTGTGTTTGAAAAAACTGAGCTTTAATCCACTGTGTTTTTTTTTCTCCAGGTAACAGATGATGGTGTTGTAGCACTAGTGAGTGGAACATGTTCGAAGAATTTAAAGGTAACTGACTTAACCTAATAAGAAGTGGATGCACAAAATAAAACACCTGCATTTTAAAATTATAATTACTATTATCATCAGCATTTCTTCTGAGGGAGGGTTTTTATTGACTGACTTTCATTTCTGTACTCTTTCAAGATCCTTGGAGTTTATGAATTGGAAAGACTTTCCAATAAGACTTTACCCTACGATCTCCAAAATATATTTTACCAAATCCCAATTTCACTAGATTTGGTGGTCTTTTTTTCTGCATTTCGTCTTATATGTTATATTTATTGATAGGTAAGGCAATTTAGAGGAGGGGAAAGAAATTTGTAATAATCTGTTTCTTTATTCTGCTTTTCATGTTTTCCTAGCATGTACAAGACGCAGTAGTTGTACATTCTCTGCAGAGAAATGAAGAGAATAGCAGGGTTTAGTCTAATGAAGAAATTCTTTGATTTCTTTTAGGAACCATGTAGATAAATAGAAATACCAGAAACTTCAGCAGAGGCTATTTTGGGAAATTTTGGGAAACACGAGAATTTAGTTTGGGTTCTGTTCTCCTGAACTAAGAATTTGTAGGAGAATGTCATAGGCAAAGTGGTGGGACTCAAACACCATGGACTCTCACTGAAGAGTTTTCTCAGATGTCTTGAATGGTATGTGTGTGTTGGGAAAACTCGCCTTTATGTTTTTAGTTTAGACTCTTTACAGAAAAGCTGTCTTATTTTTCCTTGGGGTATTTTCCTGTTCTGTACAGAACCACATATGAGGTCAATACACAGAGGTCATCATTCCTTCTGGTTGGGGATCTCTGAAACTGGTTGGGCAAAGGAAACTCTGGGTGCTGTGACAGGCTGTTGTTTTTCCTGTTTTCCTAACAGGAAATCCACATGGAGCGCTGTGTGAATCTGACAGACATTGCTGTGGAAGCTGTCCTTACTTGTTGTCCCAAGATACACATTTTTCTGTTCCATGGATGCCCACTGATAACAGGTAGGTCTATTCACAAGAAGATAATTGCTTGCTGATCATATCTTCTTGCTTTCTAAAAAAACCACACTGTACTCCTTAAGTAATCCCAAACAAATAATAACTTACTGGATAAAATAATCATCATACACTGAGATTTCCAAAGCAAGGTGAGAGTTTTGCTTTGAAATGTGGCAGCCTTCAGAGAAGGAATTTTTTGTTGTTGTTTTGGAAACTGGATTTTTTTCTTCCTTTATTTGACCCCCTCAGCATGCTGATGGAGAACCAAAGACTTCAGAAAAATATGAGCATCTTAAACCCCTACTCTGTTCCAAAAGTGTGGAACAGCATCCATTCAAGAAACAGTGGAATGGAGTAGGACAGGCTGTGGATGTTTTAATTTCCATTGGTTGGTGATGCTTTACAGTTAGGTGATTGGAGAAAGAACCAAGAGGCTTTGGATTACTACTGATGTATCTGAAGTGTGATACTGTGATAGGAAAAGAAGCATAAATGCAGATATAGAATTCCTTTACTGTGTTGTGTTCCTATTCCAAACAGCACCTCTATATTCTGAATGAGTAAGAAGAAATTCCTTTGTTCTTTTTCAGATCGTTCCCGAGATGCTTTAGAGCAACTCATCATATCAAACAAAATCAAGCAACTAACATGGACTGTTTACTGATTATTTATCCTGTACATGTGACTGTCAAGTTTACAGGTGGGAGAGCTCCTTCAGCAAACAAGCACCTTGGAGAACGAGCTGGTGACTTTTGTGCCACCAGGCTGCATCCCTCCTACTTCCCACTGGAGGTCTCTATTGCCATTCCAGTCCTTGCCTGGGCTTCCCCATTGACTTTCCGTGGAGCCCTGTTTTTGCATTGATCATACTTAATTAAGAGGAAAGTTAAACTATAATTAATATTAGAGGGCCCTTGCTCAGGCTTCCCCAAGTGCTGGATTTGGCTGCTATTTAGTATCCTTTACCAATTTAGCTACATGTACAAACCCAGTTTAGGTAAGTCTGTGTTCTGAGTTTGTATTCTGGGGTGGTATTTGCAATTAAAAGTACTGAGCCCAGATGTAACACTGACACACAGAGGTGTCTGTAAAGTTGGGAGTTTAGTCTAACAAATATCAATAGGCAGAACTGGTGAATGGAGGTGGCATTAACAGCAATACAAATGTACTTTCAGTAGTAACAATCTCCTTTTACCATGTGTTTCTGCTAGGTCTGGATTAAAAAACGTAGGTACCTTTCTTCTGATGTTACTGATGCTGCAGATTTCTGGTCTTACTTACCATCAAATATTTGCTGGATTTCTACACATCCAAAAGTACAGTCTGTGAATGTGTAAACATAAACTTGCTTTGAAATTGTTATGGTGATTTCACAAATTACAGAGTAGTAGCTGTGACCAAGAAAATGATTTTATGTATGGGCAATATTTCATTTGTTCTGGCTTTTGCCTGCGTTTCTACATTAAAATCCTTTTAGGGAACAAAACACTGGTACTCATAAGCATATCTGTGAGTGAAATAGGACCAAATATAGTGTCTGAGCACATAAATTGCAGGATGGTAGATTATATGTTCTGCTGTATGCAGTTCATTATATATCCAGTGGCCCCAAAAGTTGAAAATATCAATATTGTTCAGTTATAGTCATATTAAAAAATAATTTTTGAGTTGTAGAATGAATTTATGATGGAGCAGTGTTCTCATCATAATTATAAGGCATGTTCCTTGCCTTTCTTGAACCAGCATAACCTCTAGAGAGAATTCTGTGATTTCTGCATTAAGCTCCTTAATGCCAACCATTTTAGCTTTATAAGGGCATGGAGCACACTGGGTTCAACCTCTGGATCTGGAAGTAGAAGAGTTTAGCTACAGTGATCTAACATGGATCTGATGACAGCTGGACTTCTAAAGAGCTTAGGCAAGGACAACATACCATAAGGAGTATGTTTACTTCACTTTAACTCTTGTTATAGCCACACCTGAGAGTTGCAGAAACAAACCAGTCTTATATTAATCTGTTTAAAGTTCAGGTCTAATTGCATGGAAAGTGTTTTTTGTTGGCAATATTAAAGGATATTATGATGTCTGACAATAATCTTTGTTCTCCTGTTGATTATATGGTTTATGGAAGTGCAAGTCTATTTAGAAAAGTTGTTCAGGTGTAAGTAAAAGCATATTTCTCCAAGAGCAGCACCTAAATCCCTTACTCTTGTTGCATGGCTTAGCCCAGTGATGAATTTGTTCCTATGATCCCTGTGGGTGGAACTGCAGCAGTACAAACAATTGGTTTGTAAGAACTTGGTTTTGCTACAGTAGCCACAAGCATCTGACACCTGTCACTGCAGCAAATCCTTGCACCAGATAGAGGTCTAATAACCTCATCTACGTGGTTTTATTTACCTTTTTTTTGGTTTTTTTGTTGGTTTTTTTTTTTTTTGCTAAAGAGTAGTTTATTGTTGTGCCCTGTGGAATCTCTGGGATCAATCAGGGCCCACCTTTCCTTTGAACTCTTGAACAATAATCTGTGTTGCACTATTTTTGATATTTAATCATGTAGCTGTTTAGGCAGCTCTGTGAAACAATGCCACTGCTAACCTCAGTGGCAAAGTTGTCCTTTTTCTCCCTGCTAGTATAACCTTGGATTTGTCATGTTGAAGGCAAATAGAGCTTATACTACTGTGTCCTTAAGTGTGCCTGTAGTGTTACCATCTTCCCCTACAGCCTCTTCTCAATGTGTAACTTAGTGGTACATCCTCACCTGCTGCTTAAAAGGCTGTACAGCACTGCAACAAGGTAACACTGTAGTTTTAGGTTTGAAAGTTTAATGTGAGTTACTTTAAATCCTTCACCTTTGCCCTTGCATGTTCAGTATTTGCATAACTAGTGGAATGTTTTTTGGGTCACAGTAATTTTCAACAAATGTTTACAGGCACTGGGTGAAGTGGGAGAAAAACCTCATGGATGTGCTTACCACTTCATATTCTCTATTGTTTGGACATTGCTATTGTTGTGAGCTTTGCAGAATATTCACATATTGTTCTGAAGATTAAAGTTTAGAAGTTGGCTGTTTGGATAGCTCTGAAAACTTGTTGGATTATAGAACCATGTACATCTGACTGTGCTACTAAACCTCCTACTTCACAAATACCATGGTTTTCAAAGTGAGCACCACACTTTCACATTTGTAAGCTTCCACCACAGCACCTGGCAGTGGGAGAGTTGTAGGTGCACTGTGTTCTGTGGTGCAGTTATTAGCTCCCCATCACTGTTTGTTCAATAATTGACTGCTAAAGTTGACACTTCCTTTAAGACTGCTCTGAAAACATTGGTTACAGTATCTTACCTGAGGATCGGGGTTTTTTTTACCATGTTTGGCAGATGAAACTGAGAACGATTCTGGAGTTTGTCCAGCATCTCCAGCAAAATAATTATATCTGACTTTTATTCCTTGTTTTTATTTAGTTACCCTCTGTTTGTCACACACATAAAGACTTCTTCATCCCTCAGCAGCTTCCCAAGGTGATAGATTGCCTGGTTTATCCTTGCAAAGGGTAATGCAGGGAATGCAGTTAATTTGAAACTACTCTCAAGGGGATGAAGTTACTCCATAGCTGGTACTATTTATTCACTTTCCATTTATTAAAGCTTTTACATTGGCTGACAGTCAAGAAGCAGAGTTTAGATTTGGGTGCAACTCCTACATAATCACTCTGGCAGTTTGAAGGAGGAGGAAATTTTTATTCTAGAGGGAAAGGGAGAGATTCAAATTAGTTACTTTGACATTCAGAAGAGATACCCAGAAAAAGAGCAAGGCACTTCAAGTTGAGCATATTATGAGCGAATAATCTAGTAGAGAATTTTACGGAGGATGGCAATAATTATCTATATTTAGAAATTTTCCATAAATAAATTGCAGAAGCCTGTGGAAGCAGTGCAGCAGTCCTCCAGCCACAGCCCTCTTCCCACAGCAGTATGCTGGACATCCAAAATATTTCACAGTAATGTCAGCTAGACACAAATACACATGGGAAACATCAAGCATGCAAACTCCTACATGTAAGTTTTCTGTAGGTCTGCACTTCAGTGCAGGTCCCTTTGAACATAGTTTGCATGTAGCTTGTACCTCAAATTGAGCAAAATCCTCAATGAGCATGATTGAAATCAGTCCAGTGAAGGTACAGTAAGCTGCTTCACTTAAACAGATAATGTTCCCTGTTTAATTCCCATTTTCATTTTCTATACCTGCAAAAAGCCAACCAAGACAAAACCCCATAGAAAGGCAGCTTCAGGAGTTGTCTAAGCTGTTTGAGGGCTGGTAACTCCAGACAATACTTGATGTTAGCCCGTAGTTCTCTTGTCTCGTATGCTCAGGCAGTGAATATTCTATAACTTTGTGCAGCTGACTGCGAATGCTGTGGCTCAGAAACTGATGCCTGCCAGGGTCACCAATCAGCACTTCAGTCTGGTGAGTCCTGATGCACTTCTGCAGCCAGTGATGCAGACCATCAGCAAGTTGTTCATCATAAAACATATCTCCTAGAACTATGAGGTCCCAGTTGCCAGCCTCTGAGTTGATGATGTTCTTAATGGTGATGGGGAAGGGATTCAGGTGGTTCAGTTCACAGTTCAAGATCATTGCCATTCCTGCAACTGAAGAAAAGTCATAGGAAAATTAAAGTTTTAGGAGTCTGCTGTTCGGCCCCCTTACATATTTCTGTGACACATCTTTCAATTTCATCTCTCAAATGTTCATCCTATCTAGGGGGCTGCCACAGTTTTTATTATGAGTCAAAATCTAGCATGAAATGATGAAATTTTATCCTCATTACACCATGACACAGGGAAGAAGTATTCCTAGAATGGATGCCAAAGAAAACCAATAATGGAATTGAAATAGAATATAATAACTGCCTTAATCTATGGATATACTTCCTTCCTAACTAATGAGTAATTAAATTATGAGTAAACTGTATTCATTAGTAATTATGGAAAGACAAGGTCTAGAGGAAAAAGGCAAAATCTAGGCCCTGATGTACATGAAAGTACAGGAAAATGTTATGGTCCTACAGAGAAGCCAGCTGGCTGCTTGTGCTTGGAGTTCTCATCCAAACCAGCTGTGATGGTGTCTGGGCAACACTTGACAGAACCTTTCCTGTTTGTTCTGAGGAGCTATGGAGATACACCTGGGCCAAGAGAGGCTGGTACAACCCAGCTTCCAACACTGGCAAAACCCATTCCTCTTTTTAGCATTCTTAGGATTCTGATTGCCACTTGAATTTCTCCCGAGTGGAGCAAAGTCTGTGTTAATGGTGCTTTTAAAATTAGTATCTTTACACAGAGATGAAAGAAAAAGCCTTACTAGGGTCAATGTCATTGGCAAGGACTTGGGAGGCACCGCTCATCACAGCAGCTATTGCTGTTGCTCCACATCCACTTCCAAGATCCAGAACTGATCGCCCTTTAACCACATGTGGATTATCTAAAATGTACCTGAAAAAGAAAAGCTGTTAAAGCAGTGAACAAGAGCATGCAGATTTCTCAGGTTTACATTACACTGCATAAGAGTTTCTTGCCAAATGAAGTGTGGTACCTTAACACTATTCCATATGTGTAGCTGCCATGAAACTCATTTGTCTTGGATGATATAGAAATCAAGAATCATCATTTCTCTCCCTTACTCTTCCCCCACCCACAAACAAAATGAAATTCAGCCAAGTAAGCAACATCTTACATCAATCAACTCCTTCTCTGACAAGTGAGCTTATCTGTTAAGCAGACACAAACTGGTAGGTAGACACTTCCAGGTAACTAGAATTCATCAGAATGCATGAGAATAGTAAAGTAAGGATTTGTAGAAATTAAAAGTAATCTGACTGAACAAACATGACGTATTTACAGTTAATATGATGCCCACCTATCAGTCTGAAACACTGCTTATGCAACTGCCTGGAAGAAGAGGAATTTTTCCTCTTACTTATCCTGAGCCATGCAGATAGAGATGCAAATACTTTGAGACTGCTTAGTGTTGTTCCTGAGTAGCAATGAGAAAAAAAAAATAGAGCTGTGGTGAGCAGAAAGGGTATCTTCATCTAATTGCTGACACCTGCCAAGAGAAATCCTGAAAAACCTTTGTGCTGAACTGAAGAACTGCTGAACTGCTGAAGTGGAGAACTGACAGAAGGCAAGTAGCAGTTACTGTTAAATACTATGAATCATATATAACCATTACAGAGGGTTCAGAACTTTAACAACTGCCTTGAAATTCAATTGACTGCAAAGGGAAAGCCCTGAGTGTCAGGGAGAAGAGCCCTGGGTGAAACAAATTACTGCAAACTGCCATAATTTTACTACCAATTTCCATAACTTCTTTTGAAGTAGAAACAAGAAAGTATTCTACATTTGTGTTATCTTCTGACAGAGAGAGTGATGGCTGACTCTTCACAGAGGGCTACAGGTAAGCACAGCTTTTGGAGGGGGATTCCAGTGCAGATAACTGTAACAGAAAGACTGGTGTACATCGGGAATGGATGGATGGAAATGTCTGGTCCTGGAAGCACCAGCAGGAATGGCACCAAGAGGCCTAGTAAGCTTGTCAAGTGCAGGACATTTGTGTGGAGGCTCAGCAGCTCAGATGTTTAACAGGATTCCCCTAAGGCCATCACTCCGCTAAGGACAGCCCCTAGTTTACTACCAGGATGAAGGACAGGCATAGGATCTCCACAGCAGTGCTGTGTTTCTCCTTTCTAGGACCTCCACTTGGATTTGCCATGACCTCCATTAGTAATTTGTGTAGGGCATGATGTCACTAATGCTGCAAATGCCTTGTTTCCAGCTGAGTGGTTACTGTGTTACTGCTGCTGATGGTGGTGACTCAGGACAGCCGGATGCTGCTCTGTCCCTGGCACAGTGCACACAGTGTCTCTGCCTCCTGGGTTAACGAGGAATCTTGGATTACACCGAGAGTAGCAGCTTGAAATAGGAGACTCCTGATGCTGTGGCAACGCCAACTGTGAAAGGAGGACAGTTATGGAGGCAACCATATGTTTTTGTGCTCCCTTTTTACTCTTCCAAATGATGCAACTGATTTCTGACATTTCTTAATACATATAACCAGTACATAAACAGTAAGACAATAAAGTAATGAAATGCCAGACAATTATTATTGCTACCCAAATATCTGAGCATACCAATCATATGATAACAAAATGAAGAGATTAACTATTTTATGTACCCCATGTTTAGAAGCACTCCTGTTCATCTACATGGCAGCCTAACCAACTCATAATTTAACAGTAAGACTCATCTTTTACCTGGTCGAAACTGCTTTCTTATTTATGTTTCTTGCAGAAAAACAGTAACGCCTCGTACAGATTCTTCCCTTTCATCTATGTGGGAACTCTCTGACAGCTTGTTCCCTGCTGTAAAAATTAAGATTTTTTTTTCTGCTGTTTAAGGGAGAGATTTGATTTTACAAAATAAAAGAACTCTAGTTCCTGGGAATCAGAAACATTAGAGACATTTTGACAGTCAGCAGCCAAAATCAAAATGTGGCTTCTGATGTGACTAAAAACCCCAGTAAGTCTCGACAATAAGGCTGCTGAAATCCTAGGTGAGGAGAGTTATTCAGGCTAGCCAGCATTCCAAGTGCATCAGCATTAAACTACTTTTCTCAACAGACCAGAGGCACATGCACACTGCTGTCCATCTCAAACAAAAAAACCACACACGTTACAAAAAAGTAGCAATCCTCCTCTAGTTTGGAGTGACAGAATTAAACACCTTGATGGCAACTGCACAGCCCTTCCACGGATCCAAATTCAGCCCTGTTGTCAGCACATGCATGGCCACTGAATAACAAATTTCTACTTAAAAGATGGAAGTTATTTTACACAGCAGGTGCTGGAACTCGCTGCCAGCCAGCAGAGATTGGGACACTCCAGTATAAGCAGAGGAGGATGGATCATGCACCCATAATTGGCAAACACACATCACTAGGAGTTGCTACAAACAGAGCCAGGTCTGACACCTTGCCACACTGGACTGATCAGCTGTGGTGAATTGTGCTGCATACCTGGAGAGGGCTTGGCCTCCTGGCCAGTAGATTGCCCAGAAGGGGTCCCCATAAGGCCACAGGTCAGGTTTTTCTCTCCAGAACCTGCAGTGAGGGGTGAGGAGGCGCAGCCGGATCTCTGGGGTGAGGTGCCCGCTGTTGGTGACCTCAGTGTTCTCCTCCAAAAATGCTCTCACCTCGGGGTCCAGAGACTTGCCTGTGCTCCAGTGACAGCAGCGCCTCCAGAGCGGAGAGGGGCCTGCCCTCCTGCTTCTCCACACTTTGGCAAGGGTGTTCTGCCTGCCCAAGAGGAGAAGCCACTTCCAGCCATGGAATGCCATGCTTCCCCAGGGACACCAGCCTTCCTCAGGAGCGCAGCTTATCTGAAGCAAGGGATGAGGCACAAAGCTTGAAAAAAACTCACAGGATGTTGTTTTTCATAGTCATGGGTGACAATTCCTGAAAGGAGACAAATGCTGTGTAAGTGATGTTTCTCCATTGATTTCAAGGCTTTGCACCACCAGGGACTTTAAGAGGAGGTCCCTGTGCTCTTTTGCCTTGCCCCTGACCAGTCTTAAATCTGAGAGAAGGGGTATTCGAGGAAGAAGCTATCAAGAGACCCATTCAGAAGAGTACTCTAAACCTATCCACTAAGAAACAACCAGTTAGTGGGGCAGCTGATAGAACTAAAAATTAAATGTGCAACCTTTTAACATCTCTCTCCCTCTGCCCTGAAGATACACACACAGCAATCTACTCCCATTTAGGGTTCTTCCACTGAATCTTCAGATTTTGCAAGAAGACTCTGGCATTGCAGGGCCTGTGGACATAGCAATGGTTATCAGTAGGTTGTTTGAAGAGACACCATTAATTACCAGTTTTATAATGATGATGAATCTTTATACAAAAGCATTTTTAAGGGCAAGCAAATAAAGGATTTCCTCTCTCCCAAAGCTTTATCCATCTGCCAGCTCCAAAACTGACAAAAATACAAAAAGCCCCAAATTTGACAAAAATAGAAAAAAACCCAAAACTGATCCTAACCAGAGTAGTCCCAATTCATCACATTTCAGTTTGTATTTTAAAGGATTGGTTAGTCTTATCGTGCAATGGTCTCATGTGGATGCTGTCAGATGTAGAAGAAAGCAGACCCCCATCCTTGCAGCCCACTCTGAGACACTATATAAACATGCTCCAAGCTGCCTAAAGAGAGAAACTGAATCCAACACATTTAAATCAAGTTTTTAAATATACATTTAAATACATGTAAATGTAAAAATACATTCAGGCTGAATGGCCTTGTCATACCACTCAAGGTGTGCAATGCACTTCACACAAGCAGTGAAGGAGAATGAAAGATTGGTACATCACAGTTTAGATTCATTTAAGAATCAAGAGAATGGAGAGTGGAGAGCCACAGCACTGCACTGAGAGGCAAGGGAAGAGCCTCTCAGTACTTTATCACCAAACTTTCCTCACCCACCATCTCCTGCAGACCCTGGGCCTTTTCTATGCTGATCCTGCACGTAGACTCAGCAAGAAGTGGCCTGAAAGGAGAGGAAATGTTTTCCAGCCTTCCTGCTTAGATCTCCTTCACTCATGCTTTAGTATTTCCGTATCCTTTTTCCTTCCTCACCTTGCTCTCTAATTTCTTTTCAATAACTCAGACTTCCTTGCTTCAGGGCAAAGCTTTTGAACTTTCCCTGAAACTGATGACCAGAGAAGCATTTCAGGCCTGTGCTTCCACAACAGCAAGACTGCAAGTACAAACAAACCAGAAACTGAACTATTGTTTTGCAACTGTTTTCTCTCTTCTGCAGTGGTTTTCACAAACCAGCAGAATGATGCATGAAGAAAAACAACTTTCATTCCAGCCCTGACAATTTTTCACAACAGAAGAACCATGGACAACTTCACCATCTAATAGCTGTGCAGGTTGTCCATAAAACTAGACAAAGGGACAACATGAAGAATCTGCCAGTGAAGCAGTGCTAACACTTCGTGATTCATTAGATCGGTTTGATTTGTCTGTTTAGTGGTATTTTTGTTGTGTGCTGGCCTCAGCTTTAAGTACTGGTTTTAGTTTCATCACTTACTAAAATGTTAAGCTGTGAACTCCACACTTTGCTATTTAGCCTGATACTCCCACTAAATCTTTGTTTAAATTATTGGCTAAAGGCTTTATGTTCCTATTACAAATAAATACACACGATCAAACATTTTGCATTTTTCCACACTGGAGAATGCCATTCAGCAGAGTCCATGTAATTAATGAATGCAATTAGCAAATGCCTTCCTTCTTGAAGGCAGAGTCCTATAATCCTCATCTGCCTAAGGGAAGCATGATGTTAACTGCAATCAATTGGAGAGATAAATCTTGTCAGCAAATGCTGTATGCTGCCTTTTCTCCATGAATTGCTGCAAATTAGCAAGGGTGAGATTCTGTAGTGTTTATTTTGCATGGCCCATCACGATGGTTACTCTCCTGAAATTAATTGTTGGCACAGGAACACCTGGCAAGAGCTCAGTGCTCAAGATGCCAAACTGTGCTTAGGTGCTTAGTGAGGGAAGGCATCAGGATGGACATCCCTGCATTTGACACTCCTGGCCCATGCATCTTACAGGGAATAAAATCAGGATGGATAGCCAGATGGATATCCCTGCATTTGACACTCCTGGCCCATGCATCTTACAGGGAATAAAATCAGGATGGATAGCCAGATGGATATCCCTGCATTTGACACTCCTGGCCCATGCATCTTACAGGGAATAAAATCAGGATGGATAGTAGGATGGATATCCTTGTGTTTGACACTCCTGGCCCGTCCATCTTACGGGGAATAAAATCAGGGTGGATATCCCAGCATTTGACGCTAATGACCAGCCCATCTTACTACAAATCAGTGGGCGAGTAGAGAAGACAAAACGTAGCAAAACACATAAGAAAAAACCTCACCTCCCCCTGCAAAAAAAACCCCCGAACCCCCAAACCAAATTCCAATTTC
>VXBR01001569.1:121650-135616 GCA_013400215.1 Cisticola juncidis | reverse complement strand
GGGGCCGGGTCTCTTTCCCGTCCTGCAGCGCCTGACCCGCTCCCCGTCCGGACCCCTGTGCGGTGCCGTGGGCTTGCTCCGTTCCTAATGCGTTCGAGAGGCTTTTCTAAAAGGCTTGCGTCAGTGTGACTTAGCCCTGGGTTTAAAAACGCTGATAAAAATCCACGCGGGAAAAGGAGCGATAACGCGCGTCCCAATCGAACAGCAGGGAAAATGAGGGGGTGTTTCCCCCTTTGCACATCAGATCATGGGCGCTGTCACTCCGGCGGGGCCAGGGAAAGCTCCCCAGCCTCTTGGAGACAGCAGCAGCTACCGCAGGCAGCGGGCACCGAGAGCGCTCCCGGCGCCGGCTCTGCCTTCTCCTCCGCGCCTTCCCGTTCCGCGGGCTCCCCCGTCCCGCTCCCGTCTCTGCTCCCGAAAGAGCCCTCGCGTCTCTCCCCAGAGCCTCTGCGGGGCGGACAGGAGAGAGGGGGCTTCCCGTGCTGTGACTGTCCCTCGGGAAGGCTCAGCCCTGCGGCAGGTGAGCACCGGACACACCGGCAAACACCGCTGTGTCCTCCGAGGCCTCGAAGGGGACACATCTGCACGTGGCAGTGACTCATTGGTGTGGGACAAGGTCAAAAACAACGTTCACTCTTTAGAATTTTTAGAAGTTTAATAAGGGGATTAAAAAGGACAATATCCAGCGCTGGGGTGTTTCTGGCTATTGGCCAAAGAACACACCATTAACATAAAACAGCGTTCTCTACATACTGTTACATTACTGGAGTATATTCATATTCATGAGTTTTATACATTATTCAAACATTCTGGTGAGGTTTTGATGTTGCAGGAACTCTTTCGTTTGGTTTTAACCCCCGAATTATCTGCATAACATCCAGTAGATTAGGTCAATATATTTTATTTCTTCTTGTGGTCCTATCCTATTGTTTCACGCTCCCTGATAATGAAGAGTTAATAAATTCTTCTCTAATTCTTCTCTGGTGCTCTGTTTTTTTGTCACTGTTATCACTTGGAGAGGCCAGTCAGCAGATGTGAGAAACAACATAATTGTTTTACACCATTCCCTTAGTTACATAGAAGCATTTTAACATTTCGTGTTTTGCCAAGGCAAACGATATAATATATTCATCACATCACTATTTCTGTAAGCTATACAGTGAATACATAAACTGATAGAGTATATTCTATTCTATTAATGAGCAGATAAAAGGAATTATAAATTGTACCATATTAGAATAATTGTGATCAATAACAACATGCAAAAGCTAATACATAAATGTGAAAGGCAACATTAAATTGTCATTTATCACAGAACCAAACCCACCTGCATCCCCTCCAGTTCCCTGATTTCTGAACTTCACACAGAGATCCCCGAAATGGGCTCACCTCCCTCTAAGACCCCTGCGACTCCCCAACAGCTCCCACCTAGTCTCTGCCCCATCTCCAGTCCTGTCTACTGGGATTTAGGGAATATGAGCAGCATCTAACAGGAGTGACAAATGAGGGGCTCTCTACTTTCCCGGTGGGACAAAGTGTACCAAATTTCTCCCGCTGCGTTTTTAAAAGGCTCATGTACATTGCCCAAGGTGATGTTTCTGCAACATTTGGGATGCCAGGCATTTAAACCTGGCTGTTCCTGAGCCCAAGCCCGACTCTGCCCAAATCTCTGAGGTTACGAGGCCATCTAGTGATCTGCGAGCTTGTTACAATTAAAATGTACTCCCCGGGGTCGGAAAGCTGCTTGTAAACCAGGATTTCTTCTTTAAATGCGGGTAATCCGCAGTGTCCCGAGAGAAGGTGACCCCTGCATGGTGGGCTGCAGAGTGATCAGGACCCAGACAGAAGCTGGTTCCTCCTGCCACACGAAGGAGCCTGGAATCCACAGACATGTTAAACTACAGGGATCTTGCATGCCTTGTACTCTTTTGAAGCAGGACCCACACTCAGTTATCACCGCGAGCCGAGCCAGATAATGACAGTCAGGAGACAGCAGACCTGGGTTCTGAGCAGCAGGGCAGGAGAGCAGAAGACTCTCCCCCTTTGTTTATTATCTCCATAACATAGCTATAGCAAGGTGACCATGGACTGGAGGGTGCCATTCGCACCTCTCACCCACATTGGTCCAGGAGAATGTCACACACTCTTATTTCTCCCAGCATGGAATGTGAAAATAAAATCTATGTTTATAGAACATAGCTGATGTTTACATGAAAAGCGTGTGAGAAAGTACAAACCTTCTGCTTAATATGAAATGCTCAGCCAGTTAGGAAAAACCCATGGTAACACTCAGTCTTTTTAGAAATGATCCCTCAAATTGTAGAAACATGGACTTTTGTGGTTTCAGCTCAAGGAAGGACATTATTTCTTGGAACCCCTAGGGAAACTAGGGGTTTCAGCAGCTCTTGCTAGTCCTCTCCAAGAAGGGAGAGATTGACAACACTCATAGCACCCAAATTTGTGAATAAAACACGGGAGTTTGTGCCCTCTAGATACTCACCACCATGCTAGGCATAAAAGCTCAGTAATGTTATCAACATCAGCTCAGGATGCCATGTAAGATATGGTACCACGATACTGACAGGTGATGATACAGATCTACCTTGCACATTTTATTTTATGCCTGACATGGTTCTCAGGGAAGCTTTTACACTTAGATCACCAGCCTCTTTGACTGATATTTTAACAAGTATCTTCTCAGATCTAGTTTTTCTGAACTTCTGATACATGATTTTACTCAGTAGCTATGTGAACCTCAGTAAAGTCACTGCTGTCTAATACAGACCAACATCACACATAAAAAGGCAGTTAAAAAGGATAGAATCATAGAATCACAGAGTGGCTTGTGTTGGAAGGGACCTTAAAGATCATCTAGTTCCAGCCTCTCAAAGAAGTTGTCTGGCTGCTCCCAGCTGAGTGATTTCTTTGGTGAAAAAGGAGGGGTAAATTCTTTGCTTCCCAGTAACAGTGGCAGGGATGTTAGAACCGGATTTTTTTCTCATTTAACTACAAATAATTAGTTGTGATTGTACAGATTCCTAGCACGACATAAGAAAGCCCCGATAGCAGTGATATCTGCCATACCTCTTGTGAGAGTCTAGGTGAACCCTTTAACCTTTCAGGACAAGCTTTGTGCTGATTATTTCAGCAAAGTATCAAAGGGTGTTGTCCATGAGAAAAAAATAGTTTAATTTCAAAAGGCCTTTTGCTTTAGATGGTGACATCTTAAGAATTTCATCTACAATTTCTGGTATGCTGTGCAAACTACCAGAAGTGTGCTGGAATCTGCTCTGAGGACAAGGACGTCTTTGATCACCCTGTAACATCGATTTGGTGTATCATGGAGGAGTGCAACACTTGCAAAATGCAGTTGTAAAGTAGCACACGAGGGACTCCCGGGTGTCCAAGGGAATTAGGGGATTACTGGCTGATGCTACCACTGCCCAAGTGTCTGGGGAAATCTTGTTCGAGCCAATTAATAACAAAGAAATGGAGCTGCCCAAGGACAGAGAGGAGGGCAAGGCAGAGAGGAGCTGCCTTCACATTAGCAAGGCCACAACTTATGAATCTTCACAGATACAAAATTTAAACTCAAAGGAAGGCAGGCCAGCGGTTCAACAGCCCAGTGGTCTTCCCAGGTCACTGTTCTCTTCCAGATGGTACCAGTGACAAGGCCAGATGCTCCAGTTTGCTGTGGTGAAAAGACCCTGGATAGATTCAGGATGCTGTTGATTTGTCAAAAAATGTTCCAGCAACTCAGTATGAACAGTCAGGATTTTTGTACATCAGGACCAATTTGTGATTGCCCGAAGGCTGTGGAAGCAAGTCATTATTAGAATGTAGCTGGTGCAGATAGGTAAGGTAAAATTGAAGCTGAGAGCTCTGGCTAGGTAAGGGAGAGGCAATTCAGTTATTCTGTCATGCCTTCGGCTACAATCTAATTTTAGAATAACAGTACATCCTTTTCAGATGAAGACTAGGCATCTTAACATAACAATCTCATATTACCTGTGATGTGTCTTGAAAGCCCTACAAGTACTTTTCATAGGATTACCTTTCCCCACTGGCTTACCAGCTGCATTGTTAGGAGCAGGAAGGAGCAGCAGCTAGCAGAGATGAAGGCATCAAGTGCCTTCTAGCAGTGGAGGCAAGAAGGGGAATTTGTAAGGTGCAGATATTTTTCAGAGTGGAGGTGGGGTGATGAATTGAGGAGAAACTGTATTAATCTGACCCTTGTGCTGCTGTAGACTTGAGTTCTCTGGCACAGAAAATCTCTCCTCTGTGAGAGCCTTGTTGCTAAGAGTGAGAAGTTGAAAACTATCTCTGAGCTCATTCTTGATTTTGCCTTTTGTCCATGTCTGTGACTGAAGTATTCTTGGCCTCAGCTGGCTGGATTTATTCATGTGCAGTCAGACACAAGAGTACGTTTTTAGCATGAATGAAGACTGGAAAGATGCACAGAGTCAGGTGGCTTGTGCTTCTCTTTGATGTATATTTGGGTACTTGTTTTTCTCTTAAAACAAGAGGGTTAATCTTTTCAAGCCTTATTCTTGAACAGTTGAAGTCGTCTTGAGCTAGTGGGATTTTGGCTCTCATATAGCTCATGCAGTAATGACCCTTGGGCTCCTGAATTTCAGGTCCCAGCAATATTTTGTTATAATCAGCTGAGTAATGGTTGTGCCTGGCATCAGAGCATTTATTTGTTTGGGGGGTTTTGTAATTGTTTTAGGTATTTGTGTGTGTGTGTTCCTGCAATGCCCTGAAAGATGATGGAAGCTGAGTGAATATGGGCAGCCAGGAAAAAAGGCTGCTTAGGCACCATGGAGCCTATCTGTTCTGGTCTCCAGACAACAGGTAGCTAAGTTTTCCTGAATGATGCAGAGACATTCTTCATGACCTCATCCCTCCTGACTTCCTGGGACTAAAACTGATCCCATCTGTCTTCCCTGTGGCTTTGTCCTGCATTCTCTCCATGTGTGATATATCAAGGGCAATATGCAAATCTCATTGTTTCAATGTAGATATTAGTCCTTAGCTTTTCCCAGACAGGCAAAAACATTGTCAAAGACCAGAGCTCAGCCAACACTTAGTCTGGAGCATGAGATCATGACCAACAGCTGGGGCCCTAATGCAAGTGATGCTTCTCAGTCTTGGCCCTCTGTGTCATCCAGCAGGCTGGATTCACTACTATGTTTAAACCTCTAATTTGTCTTTGATTAATTCTTCTTCTGACTAATTTCTTCTCTTTTCTCCAAGTAGAGTAGTTGCTCCATCTTGTTCCAGAAACAAATCCTGAAACCATAGTACCTGTGGTCATCTGGTTTTAAGGGTCATGCTAACAGCAGTTGGTGCCAAGGGGCAAGGTAGGCAAATCAAGTTTTCATCGAGCTGCATCAGTTCACAGTAGCTGGTTTGCTTTTGCAATTCAAATTTTCTAGTTTCCCACTGGTGTTCAGATCCTGGCACCAGCAGAACTTTTCCTTTTACCTTCCATATGGTAGTCTGCCAGAAATTTGGACCCAGGGACAGAGTGAAACAATGGAGATCTGAGACAGCTGAGATAGACAGGTGGTGCTTACTCTCTAGAGCATCTAGACAAAGCTTTTTCCCAAGGGCCTGACACAACATGCTCCCTCTTCTGGCTGATGTTTGCTTTTGTGTCTTGGGAGAGTATCAGGGTCCTCAAGCAACTCAGTTGTGAGTCAGGGTCCTGCTATGTCAGGACCTGTGCTATTCATTATTTTGCATTAATATCCAGAGGACATGGAAAACAAATTATACCACTGCAAGGAAAGAAATGGACACAAAACTCCCCTGTAACACCAGCCAGCTCCCTCACATGATGAACAGGATGAAAGATGAAGTTCAAGGGCAGAACAGCTACTGTTTATGCACATGGAGACATGGAAAGATCATGAGGGGCTGAAAAAATTTAGTCTTTGAAATTCCTCTCAATTTTCATTGATATCCTACAAAGCGTTATCTCCACTGGCTTTCTCATCCATACTTATGCAGCATATCCCATAAAATGGAGTGTTTGGCACACTCTGTCACTTTTGTGTCAATAGATTTCAAACAGATTTGTGAACAAACAAATGATTGGGGTAGAGGATTTCACTAAATGATTCTAGGGGCCTGGTTTGCAAAACAACTCAAGCTGACATTAGCCCATATATAATGTCTTTGTTTATTTCAAGCTTCTGCAAGTTTGGTGTGTTGGCAGTACACTGCAATTTGTTTCCCTGCAGCAGAGGACTTGGTGCAGTGACACCCAGATGGCTTGTTGGGAGTAGGCTTGCTTCCAGCTGGACCTGTTACCTGCAGGGCTGGGCAGATTGCATGGAGAGCTGCTTGGACACCTCCTGGTCACAGCTCCCAGGGCTCCGAAGAGCAGAGGGAGCCTGGGAACCCCCAGCCTTGTGGTGTGTGATCTCACACCTTGGGTTTCATCAGCTGAGCAAAGCAAGCAGCAGCATCGAGTGGAAGCAGCAGTGTCACCATGACCCTAAAGCTCTGTCACTGTGACAGCAGTGTCACTGTGACCCTCTTCAGCTGTGGCACCATGAACTGGTGCTGGGGGACCCAGGGCAGGAGCACCTGCAGATGAACTAATCCTCCATATGAATAGATGACCCAAGAATAATGAAGCATTCAGGCTCTGTAATCTTCCAGACAGGAAGGTAAGCATTTCCACCACTGAATGCAACACATCTTAGCTCATGTGCTGAGTGTCAGGGCCTTGAAGGCACTAATGGGTCTTTCTGGCCCTCCTCACACCCTGCCCACAGCCCAGGAATCTATTTCAGCTCCTCTGGGGCTGTCAGTCTGTGCCCAAGCAATGTCACTGCAGGGCAGGTCTCTAGCTCCCCACAGTCCTGCCCAGTCCATTCATGGACCCCAGCAAGCTATCCCCATCCCACGGGCCATCCCAAGGTTGTGTTCCCAGTCTGGCTCCCTTCAGTGTCACCCATGGGCTGTCACCCATCAGAGTTGGAGCTGCCAGGTGCTCTGACAGTGCCTGGCACCAAAGGGTATCAATCATCTCTTGCCTTCATCCCTGCTGGGTAGTGTTGAGCACCAGGAAGCCCATAGCTCTGATTTAACTGGGAAAATACTTTTTACTGGGTTTTCCCAGTTACATCTGAATTTTAGCTTGGAGGGAGGTGCTGAGCTAGGTCATTGCCACATTAGACAGTGTTAAATGCTCCTACCCCCAAAGGATGTGCTTGATGGGAACTGCTGGAATTGCTCAGCATGGATCCGGGGCTTAAATAAATTGTGACTATTGCTTTGCAAGGAAGTCACTAAGAAATATGATCTTCAAGGAGAGGCAAACTGCTTTGATCTGTCCTTCTGGTTGAGCTCCTCTGTGTGAGCTCGGAGCTGATTTCCAGTAAAGCACGAGCACGGTCAGCCAGCACAGGAAAGCTGCAGTGTAGCTGCTGTCAGTAGCAACTCTCCTAAGCAGCAAGTACTGCAAGGAGGTGTGCTGTTCTGGGACATGAGGAATAAGTGGCAGAGAGACATGGCTGAACCTGTGGATGGAAATGTTTAGATTTGTGCTAAAAGCACAAGTAGGGAAATTGAAACAGATCCTTGATTAGTATGAACTGCTTCTAGATTCAGAACATATCACCGCTGCAATGATGTGATCACAGAGGACAGAGCAAAGGCAGTCCTTGCTAAATGACATAACAATTTGCAATGTATATTCATTGCAGGAAATACTTTTCATCCGTCCTTGATTGCATGTTGTATATTGGCTATGGATTCGATGGCTTTGGATTTCTTTAGCGTGCCCTTGGGCTTTCAAGTGTGCTAGGATGCATTGTAATGTAGATGGTGGGTGTCTGGCACTTCTCACTGAATAAGGCTTCAAAGGGAAGTTGGAATCAGACTCTAATTACATTTGTAATAAGGCCAAAGGCATTTTGACAAAGAGATTACCTGCTGTTCATGGACAGATTTTGTCCACAGTGCTTGAAACCGGTGGGATTGATTAATGATTCCACTGGTACTGGCAGACACGGGATTACCTGATTTTTGGTAACCGAGATAAAGGCAGGCAATATTTGTGATTAGGCTTTGAACACAACGGTGTTACTCAGGTAGATGTGACAGCTTGAATGCATCTGCTCTGGAAGCTTTCCCAGTGCCAGAGATAATCTAACTGGGAGCACAGACCACTGTCACAGCTGTGCCTGAACCCCTGCCACTGCAGACAATATTGCTGAGGGCAGGTGGGCCAAGCAGCTTGCCAGGATCCCCTCATGCCTTTCTCCTTGCCACAATATGTGCCTTTGAAGCTCTAGTGCTTTAAAAAGAAGCCCACAGCTTTTTCCTCATGCTTTACTTGGACAGCTGTGTTGTTACAAGACTCTTCTACCTCCTCGGGTCTTTCCCAAACAGTTTGTAAAGGACTGGGGTCCTGGAGCACCGAAAAAAGAGGAATTGGAGTTTAGAGGCAGGGAAGCAAACACCTTGAGCAGAGAGCAGAAATTATTTCAAAACGAAGGACAGAGGTTTGCTGTCCTTGCTGAATGCCTGCCTCCTCTCTGGCCTCCCGTGAGAGGCGTCTGTCAGCAGAGGATGGTGTTGGGACGCGCGGGCTGCAGGGACTCAGCATCAGGGCTGCTGCCCTTGGAGGTGCATCTGCCTCCCATGCAACGCCATGGGGCTGGCCTGGGGAACAATAGAGCTCTGTGCCTGGCAGATGTTCAGGCAGCGTTTGCTTTCTTTTCCTGAGAGCAGTTGAAACACAGGGAGTGCGCTGACCTGATTTGCAAAAGGGTGTCTGGTGCTTCTGCAAGTCGGGGGACAAGAGATTTGGCCAAGGTCACACAGCAAGTAAGTGAGAGAGTGCTGTCAGAGCCTGTCAGAGATAGATGGGAATCTCTGCGTGGCTGCTTGAGCTGGATGGTCCCAGCACAACACCTCCATTACTGCGTGATATGCTAGTGATTTATCCAAGCAGTGCTTTGCTCATTGGGTTTTATCTCAGTAGCAGTGGGAATAGTCTGTGTGTCTTCTACACCCAAAGAGCAGAAAGTGTACCCTACTCTGAGTAAAATACGGTCTTTGACCCAAGGATCTTGGCACTGACCCAAACAAAAGGTAATGGTTACATAAGATCTTTCTCCTGACTTCATGGAGAGGGACTGGAGCAAGCCCTCACCTCATATGTTGCAGGAGAAGGAGAAGGTGCATCTCACAAGCTCAGTATAGAATCCAGGCAGAAGTGGCGGACATTGGCAGGAATCACCACACATTTTTGCCATACTGTGCCACTGAACGGGGGGAGAGGAAAGAGTGGGGTGGGGAAGGACACAAACCTCCAGAAAGCAGGCATGGCAATAGCAGGACTCACCTAGGAGCGCTTTCTGAGGTGGTGTGTGAAACTGAAGTCTGTGTGCCCTTATCTGCCCGGGGGGTTGCTGTGACTTCCACCCTCCAAGACCAAACCCTGGAGGAGGCTGATTCAGGCTGGGGGAGGTTTGAAAGGCCAGAGAGGAGGCCAGCCCTGAAGCAGAGCTGCTTCCTCAGCAGAGGGATGAGCTGCATGCTGAGAAGCCTGGCTTGCAGCGTGATGATGATGTGAATGAAAATGGACAACACAGCTCCATGCCTCTCTGTGTTTTAGGATCTGTTTGCTGATGGTGAACTGGATGCACTCAAGAGAGGCAGACAGATTTGTTTGTGAAGGAGGCAGTGGGAACACAGAGCCAGTCCCAGGAAGGAGGGGGGAAGAAGGCACAATAAACTGTTGCATAATTTCAGTTGCCTCATGAAACCTCTCCCTCAAGGATCCTCTCAGAAAGCAGATAAGCATGGAATGCATCTGTGTGTGTTTGCAATGCAAGGGCATGGGTATAATGAATGTACATAAAATTAATAAAATGCAATGGGCTACAATAGGGAATTAGAGATTTAAAACCTTCAAATTTTAAATCACCAGAGCTTCAGAGGTCCTATGGCAGAGATTCTGGAAAGTAATAATCTTTTACTTTATCTGTAGGTCTGCTGTATGAATAATAATTACACAGTGTGACAGAGAAAAGCTATGTGGTTTTATTCAAATTTAATCTTTACAGATATGAAGCAGGTACAGAAGGTGAGCTACTTGCTTTAATGGTACTATAATTTGATTAGATATTAGAATATGTGCCTGCAGTATCTGCTTTCTAAGGAAGGATGGATTGGGCTGGAGGAAGTGTTCTTTGCTTTATGCCTTATGGTTAGTGAGCTGGTTTATTTGGGTTTAGACCCTAAGGCAGCCAACACCTTTCTGATGCCCTAAGCAGTCTTCTTGCATAAGCGCAGAGAATGAAAATTGCATTCTTTATGAACCTCTCTACAAAATATTCTGCTGTTCTTTTTCCAACTTCTGCTATAGATGCTTCCACACTTTGTGCCAGAATGACTTGTATTTTGGTCTTACAACCCATCCTTATCCCATTTCTTTCAGGTGATTATTCACATCCAGCTCCTCGTGAAGGAGTTGACAACACTGCTCAACTGGAAGCCAGCCAAGGGTTGAAATGTTCTGAGCATTACAAACGTTCCTATTGCATCTTAGTGGTTTTCTTTCCTTCCACCCTACAGGATCTCATGACCCCATAGATACTAGAGGAAAACAGGAGAAGCTTTCAATGGAAAATCAATGTGGCTTGGCAGCTTGTGAAAGATCTCTGAGAAGGAACAGTAGAGCTGTGCGGAGGAGTGAGCAATCCATCACAGCAGCAGGATTTCCGATTCATGGAAGAACGATGAAGAAAATGGAAAGTGAAGCAACAGTGTCACAGCAAGGGGAAGGGGCATAACCTTTAAATAGCAGGTTTTTCCACCTCTCTGAAGCATTGGGCATTGGCTTCTTGCAGAAGTAGGACAAAGAGCTTGATGGTCTGATCTTTTATGGCAGATCCTAAGGGCAGGGGGAGCTGACACGCTTGTTAGCATTTGACCCAGTTTAACCTATCAGGTTCTGAGGAACAAAGACTCACTGAGGGGTTACAGAGAGGGAAACCTGAACCAAATTGACATTGAGAGAAATAGTCATGACAACTAGAGATACACGTACCTAAAGAAGAAGAACAAACCTGCCAAGCCAAACACCTTCCCTTGCTTTGTTGTACCAGTGGCAATCCAGCTGGTGAGGGAACAAAGCTGCTGCCATGGGAGAGCAGATCAAAGTCAAAGATCTGGTCTATGCCAGAAAGTTTTTTGTGTTTGTCCCAGTCTGAAATTCTCAGTCCTGCCTTATGTCTGCTCCTTGGAGGAACATGTAAGAATCTCTGACACTGCTTTGCGCTCTGCTGTGCCAGGGACAAACCTTATCTCCCTAGGGTTATTGTTAATATAATTTGAGTAGAGGACACCCATCCTATTCAAATCCCTTGTAGAACTTTGACACTTTTTGTCAGTGAAAGGAAAAAACACTCATAATCCCACCCAGTTACCTCTGATCATCCTAGATGTGTCTCATGGCACAATCCTACCAGATACTGCTGCTTCCCAGGCTTTACAAATGGTTTTCCATGACATTTGGCCAGTTAGTTAATATGTGCAGCACATTGTGATGCTCTTAGGCTTCATCTTTGTTTTTCTCTTACTCCTCCAAGAAGCTCCATAGTACCTTTGTGGACCTGCTGTTACTTCTGTAAAATTTAAGCACTCGATGTTGCAACTAGAGCAGAAGTATTGAAAGCAGGGAAATCTTTTAAAGAGGCACTGGTGATCAGTGTAGGTTGGGTTTGAATGGTGAAAAGACAACCAAAATGCCTAGATTCTACTAAAATGTTGTAAAAGTTACAGATTCCTCAGGATGAGAGCCAGGATGCAGGGGGGAAAATGAGAATGAAAAAGAGTTACCCAAAGGCAGTGTGCAGTATCTAAAGCTAGATCAGCTTGGAGGGAAAGACTAGAATCACTTAGATGGAGGGGTTTAGGGGAGAAAATCCAGGGACATAATATGGCTTACCAGAGCTCAGGCAAGCTGGGTCTGCTGGCACTGCTTGGCAAAAGATCTGAGTGGCCTCATTAGGATGACTTTTGTGCCCAGAAGATCACTTGTCATAGGAGAAGAAATTAGTGCCCCCAAAAAATTCCCCCACAAAAAACTGTCTGAGGGAGCTGGACGTATAGAAGTGGGAGCTCAACCTCACAGCTAACCCAGGAAGAAGGAGTTTATTAATTTTACACCTCCAATCCCATGTATTGTGCTTTTTTCCTCTTGTTTAATGCTATATGCACTACTGATTTTATTGAGATTGAGGTGTCTGTGCACTGAACTTTATTCAAGAAAAAAATGCTGCCCTGTACAGAAGACAGCTAAACCAAAGCAATCCAGAACCAGCTAGCAGCTGTTTTTTACTTAAGATAAAAAGGTCAGAATCACTGTGTTAATTTTTGAGTTATTTTTAGAAGCATTCTTAACTCATACATCCTTATGAGAGGCTGATGAAGGCTCTGTCTTGGACTTCCTGGAAACATCCGTGCCACTGGGCCTCAAAAACCAGGGATACCTACAATATGAGCACTTGGTTTTGAATGAGAGTCTAAAACTGGCTTGTCAAGCTCTTACCATCTGACCTAAAGCTGAATAAGCAAATGCATACAAGTTAATAAACAAACCAAACTAAATACAACAACCTAGCTCAGGTGCAAAGTCGAGAAAATGACTGGTCTCATGGAAAAATTCTCTGCAGCTCCAGTAAGGTTCAGGCTGCTACTGAGTGCTGCAACTACAAGAATTGACGATTGTGAGAGAGGATNTTTTTTTTTTTTTTGGGCTTTTTATTTTTTTCATATTGGGAATGGGCTATTGGGACGGGGAAAAAAATTTGCTCTTGTCTGCTTTCACTAGAACACTACAGAAAGCTAAGAAATAAGTGAAATAAGAAGGCATAAAATTTGTTAATTTGATGGGATGAAGAGAGAGCGAGAGATGCAGACAGAGGTGGCTTCCAGGTCAGACAGTTACTCCATGTACCTCCATAAAATGACACATGCTGGATGAAATATCAGTTTCCTTGTAGGCATTTTCTTATCAAAAGCAAGGTTGTTGAACCAGGACAAATGTAAACCATAAAAAGAAAAGATATTATTCACACTGCTAAGAGGTAAAATAAAGGGGTCACAGGAGTCCATAGTAAGAAAATGACGAGACTGTAATTATTACAGACGGCATGGACCAATACTAGTAAACAAATGAAACACAAAAGGATAGAAGTGAAAATGCTGAATTCTGCCAGCAATCTCCTTATGATATCCAGATTTCAGAGTTATCGTCATATGGGGGGAATCTCATCACTTTGGAGAAGAAATAGAACTTCAAACGAATCATCTCTGCCCCTTTAAAAGTTGGTGCCAGTAGTTTGGCATCGGGTGAGCCTAACGAGAAGGATTTATAGCAGTGGGGCTAAAATAACGCTGATTTCTTCCTGGCTAGTAAATCTTAAATAAACTAGGAACAAAGCAACATTTTAGATTGTTGCTTTGAAAGGGAGTGCGGGTAGGCAAGCAATAGCTCTCCCGTAACGTGGTACGGGTGCCGTCCATCACGGAGCGGGGATGGAGCCCGCACAAAAGCCATCCGCCGCGGGTGGCGGCTGTCACTTCCACGCTCGGGCGGGGAGGAGAAGCAGCCGCTTCCCCCGGCAGGATTCCCGCAGGAAACGCTCAGCGCGGCCCGGGCGCCGGGCGGGGCTCGGCCCGTTCCGGCAGCGGGGCTCCGGCAGCTCCTCCTGGGGCGGGAGGGAAGAGACATTCCCCATAGGAAGCGGCACCGTCTCCTGCTTTATTTAAATAAAGCCAACCTCTCCGGCTCACACGCGGGGGAGCTTTAAGCTTAAACCGCGTCTCCCGAGGACTGCGGGCACAGCGGGTGACAAAGGCGCCCGCGGCTCTCGGGGCCCGCCGGCAGCGCCGTCCCGGGCGTGGGGCGGGGGCGGCCGCGCAGGGTTTAAAT
>VXBR01001569.1:62524-114965 GCA_013400215.1 Cisticola juncidis | reverse complement strand
GCAAACGGGGCACGTCCCGGGGAGCAGGGCCCTGTGTCGGTGGGGAGGTGTGGACACGGTGGGTGTGAGCCTGAGGCCAGGGTCTCCCCTGCTGCCGGGGGAGAGGCTCCCGTGCTGGGGTCCCTGTTCGTCCGGCTGCCGGAGGCCGGTGGCACCCGGGGGAAGGCGATGCCCACCGGCCTGCAAAGGGAAGAGCAGGGACCGTAGCTGTGTCCGAATTGCCCAGGGCAGTGCGTGACTGTGGTATTGATTCCTCTGCTCAGCTGTTTTCCCGTGCCCTCGCCAGAGCCATTTCCCAGCGCTGCAGGAGCCGTGCCAGTGTCCTGACACCCTTCCCACAGCTCGCCTGTGCCAATGCAGAGCTCCGCGTAGGAATAACTCCAGAATGGGCTGCTTCAGGAGAGGCCAGCAGAGCAAGGGTGTCAGGGCTCTCTTGCCTGCCTTCTTTCACCCACTTGTCGTGGACTAATCAAGTTGTCCTTAATGCCAGCTCGTCCCTAAAACAAGCTGGCAAGTGTACAGCCCGCAAAGCCTCTGCGTGGGCTGGCGCTGGGTACGTGGCTGGCACACTGCTCCTGCTGCAGTTCTGGGCTGTTGCAATGAGGGCTGGAGTCAAGGAGAAATGTGAATGAAGGGAAAAAAAAACAACAACAAAAAACTGTGTGCACTTGGATGCAGTGAATGCCGTGGTCTTTGGCTGGTGCTGTTTGAGATCATGCAGAACCTCTTACCTATGTGGGAAGAGCATTACAAGTAGCTTGTTCAGCCACCTCTGGTGTGCATGGAGAGGAGCTGTGTGGACTATGTAAGTCTCTGTATAGTTCATGAGTGTAAATAGCCTATAAATTTTTTTCTTTTCTTTTTTTTTTCATTAGCTACCTCTTAACCAGTGAATAGCAAAATATATATACAGTAGTAAAATTGCATTGAGGAAAACCAAATTTGGTCAGGAAACAGTAAGCCTTCACTGTGGTGTTTTGATTAACATTAGCCATATTGATAATCCCAAAAGTAGTTAGGGAAGAAATGGTGATGGGTCATCATAGTAAATGAAACATGCTGGGGAGATGACTAACGTGTGACAGACTGCTGATACAGTGTCAGATACAGGCATGGCTGGAAGAAATGTCTGTTACATTACCAGTATGAAAACATAAACAGCTCCATTTGTGCTTCTTGCTTGGAGTCAAAGATAATTTTTAATCAGCTGTCTGATCATTGGATTTCAGCTGATGGTTCTTTCATTATGGTGTCCAAGGCTTGGTGGAGGTGCCTGCTGAAAATATGAAGCTGTTCTCCTTTGAGGTCTGGGATTTTGCTTCTACCTCCATAACTACCCAAACCATGAAAAATGACACCAGAACGTCCAAGCAGATGCTTAAAGAGTGAAATGGGAAGAGTATTCCCATGCTAAGACATACTCTGTGTTTTGAAGGATGTTGCCAGATGTCAGTGACCTGCTTCAAGTGATAGTATAGAAATTAACTCTTAGTAGAATATGATACTGGAGTGAGTGGCCTGGTTTTGGTGTATCTGTAAAGAAAACTGGTTCTCCCACTGGAAAACAATTTCATACAAAAGTGTCAGCTGTTCTTGGTTTGTGTTCAGAGGCAATGTTTAAATACGTCAGTCTTGTAGAGTGAGCACCCCTCTCACCCTGGAGCACAAATTTGACTTTGCTTTACAGTCATTTTAACCATCAAATTGCAATAATAATTCTGGGATCCAGTAGGATTTAAAAAACCTAGCAAGCTTTATATCAAGCTTGATATGGAGTCAAATCATGCTTGGAATCTGTGTGAGTGGTAAGTTGCACAGCACGAAAGCCAGAAGTATCCGCTGTCCACCCCCTTCTTGGTATTCTCTTGTCATGTTAAAGACTAACATGTGGAGGGTAAGGGGGCTTAATCTGAAACACCATTCTGTGTAAACAATGACAGGATTAACAAAAAAAAAAAAAAAAAAAAAAAAAAAAAAAGAAGCCAAGCTCAACTGTCATGGTGTGTAGTGGCTGCTGCTTTTCACGGATGACTGAAATTATTTGTATAAATTTGCATTTTCCCCTCAGCATCTCTATAAACCTCTGCTCATTTCCATGCAGAGCTATTTTCGCGTACAAGCGGATTGGCGTGCGGTGGCACGCGATGTGGGATGTCACCTGTGGGAGCAGGGACTAGAGTTACAAGGGAAAATCAACTATCACCATGTTTGCTCCTTATACAAGGCTGCCCAGGTGTCAGAGGTGCTTTGAGTCCCGTGGGACTGAAACACAAGAGGGCTGAGTTCTTAGTAATGGAATGATGAAACCCAGAACTCACTTATCTGGTAATTCCTCAATGAAATATTGATCAGATGGGCCAAGCAGCCTGCTTTGGACTGGTCAGTGTTTGGAATGCAGCTGGAGCCTTCTG
The DNA here is from genome assembly GCA_013400215.1 of Cisticola juncidis. Lineage (NCBI taxonomy): Eukaryota > Metazoa > Chordata > Aves > Passeriformes > Cisticolidae > Cisticola > Cisticola juncidis. The sequence goes on along the minus strand of VXBR01001569.1, from coordinate 112,554 downwards.
GGAGAGGATGCTGCTGTCATGGTCCAATTAGGTCTTGCTTACACTGACTTCAGGTGTCTGACAGCTTCTGCAATCCATGTTCTCAATGACTTGGAGCCTGCCTGGAGGTCCAAATCACTTGTCTAAGAGCCCCCCTCTCCTGCTTTTTCTCCAGATTGCTGCTGAGATTAATCCAGTCAGATGGTGTAAATACCTTCTGCTGGGCCCTCTGGTCTCCCCTGAGATGCTCAGGAAAGAGAATTGAGATTTGTTGTTTTAAATTCAAATTATGAAGTATTTGAGCAAAGAATGCAATATGCAATGGAATAAATATTTGGCTTTTCATTGTTGAGGGAGGGGAGGATTTGCTGATGAGTTAGCTATTCACACAATACTATTTTTTCATCAGCATTCCCACTTGGTATTCTTGTTTGTTTTATGCTGTGCAATACTCTGACATGAATTTAAAATGAAGAACAATTTTATGCTTAAAAACAAAACATGAGCTCTACTAACACAGACTTTCTCTCAGCTGTGATGCTGAGATGCTGGTGTGGAAGAGATAAAGGGCTGCTGCACTGTTTCTAGAATGGGACTTTCTTGTAATGTAGATTTTGTGCTTTTCCACTTTGTTTATTCTTCCAGTATATCTATATGAAAATACACAGCACCAAGTATTTGAGGAAGAATTCCCAGTTTTTCTTTAAAAAAAAACAAACCAAAGAATCCAAACAAAACCAACAGAAACACTGAAAACATCCAACCACCTAAAATTTTGTGAGGATATGAAGATTAAATGTTGGTCATGACTCACATTGCTAGAAAACTGCCAGATGCTTTATAAAAATGACTGATGGCAGATGTGTGCAAAGCTGTGAAGGGTGTATTTTGCTTTACATGATGCCTTGTAAGCACTGCAGGGATAGCAAGGCTAGGAAGAATGGTATTACAGTGTCTTTAATGCACCCCTTTTGGGGTTGTTAGCCTTTGTCTGTAGCTACTATTGCTATTAATCTATTAAGGGAGAACATTTATCTCTGGAAATTGAGCTAGCAGCTATTGAGCGTGGATGGATTAAGTATTTAGCCTTTTCCCAAGATGATGCTGCTCAAGATAGGTTTCTCTTACAACATATTTGCAAATATGTTGACTCTTTCTGGCTTTAGTGAGTATGATAGCAGATGTTGTTTGACTCTCTTAATTCAAGCAGGGATGTGTCGTCTAGTGTTTGTGTCTCAGACTGGGGAATGACTAAGAATTAAAGAATCCTGGTGTAGGGAATGCTATTAAGTAATCATTTTTTCCTGTATAAATATGAGCATATGCATAGGGTGAGGCAGCTGTAGCTGTGGTCTGCTGTGGCCCTTAACAAAAGGGGAATGGTGATGGGAGATGTTAACTTTCACAATAGCAGTTCTGGGTAATAACTTACTGTCATTTCTATTCCCATTGTCTTTGTTTTCTCTCCATTTGAAGCTGCCCGCAGAGTGGTGAGTTGAGTGGGGAAAGAAAGAGCCCTGTTGAAATTTGCTCAGCCTTACATGCTGTTTAAAAAAAAACCCTCCAGTGTAACGTGGGCTGAACTTCCCATGAAAACTCTGCCCTAATGAGCTGAGACCCCTCAGCCCTGCTTTGTCCCTGTCAGCAGGTGAGAAAGAGCCGAGGTCCCCGGCTCGGGTGCCCTGGCTGTGACCCAGGAGCTCGGGGCCCCGATTAGTTCAGCTCTTGTGCTTTCAGCGGGAATGAGAATGACAAAACATCTTGTCTGGGGGCCTGGGTGCATTCATGCTCCTCGCCTTCAGGTCCTGCTAGTGCTGGGAGAGCCATTTGTCCAGGAACCAGGGAGAAAAAGCACAGATTTAGGTCTGGCCCAGAGCAGCCATTGCAGTGGCGTGGCCAAGGTACAGATCATATGTGATGGTGATAATGATCTGAAAGCTATTTGCAATTCAAAATTGGTGCTGGGTTTCAGTTATTGGTTAATATTTTGTCAGCACTTTGCGACAATGACTTCTGATGGTGTCCCAGTATTGCTTGTGATGCACTGAGTAACTCCAGAGGAAAGCTGGTGCTAACTAAGCAGAAGACCATCTGTGTTGTTAATAGTGCTGTGTTATCACACTCAAAACTCAGCTTGAGTGATTGATAACATGATCACACTAGGTTTGTTTCCTTTTTATTAAAAAAAAAGTCGAAATACAAACCCCTCAAAACAATCTTATCCTCCCCTCATTCTTATCCTTACCTACCAACTTCTGAGCACACAGGTCAATTTAGTTTTGTCAGAGATGGAATGGAAAAGAAAGGGATTTTTTTTTTTTGTGAAGTCCCTGCAGCTAGAGCAGAGATCTTAATTAACCTTCCAATAGTACAAAGGCTGCAGGAAAAGCAACAGCCCTTTCTAAAGCAGGGGAGGCCCCTCCTCATGGGTATCCTGGCAGGGTAATTGGCAGCCCCAGAGCTGGGATCTGAGCAGAGCATGCATTGCCTCCTGCGTCTGGTGGGATGGGGGAGTGAAGGTAACTCCTGGTACTGAGGGGGAAGGAAGGAAGGAAGGAAGGAAGGAATACTGGAGCTAGCAGGCCTGTGTGAGCAAAAGGAGCTGCAGATGAGAGGACCATGAGTTCTGTCCTGGCATCCTGTTGCATAATTCCTAGTGCTCTTCACCCATACCTGTGAAACCCTACAGCTGTGTTAAAGCCATCAGTCTTTCTTGCTCAGTCTCAGCTCCTACAGTGTGATAACAGGCAGTGGGAACAAAGCTATGTTTGGCAATAAATAGCAGTTCTGAGATGGTTGTTTGCAGGGTCCAAGTCCTTCCTCAAGCTCAATGAAAGGATGTAGGAGCTTGACTGTGTTGGTACTGTCACGTCTAGAGATGTGTCCATGGAAAAAACACTTCTGTTTTTTTTCAAAGTGCACTGAATAGGAGATACAGAAGCAGAATATGCTTGGGAAGAGAGTTCTTTACTATCTGTCTTTCTTTATCTTCTCCCTTCCTACATTCAAGAGCCAACCAGCTTCTCCTTATGCTTTATTGTTCTAAAACGCTATTCTGACCTTTCTGATGATATTGTAAAGAATGAAAATCTGTAGTCTGATATATTGTAGTGCTAATGATGCATTAGGAGTAATAAAATTGTATTAAGTGCATTAAATTTTGAGTAACTCCAGTAAAAGGCGCTGCAAGGGATGGCTAATCACTTCTCATTTGAGTTATCTTGGAAGTAAATGACAATATCCAGCTGAATCTGCCCGCTGAAATAGCCTAGGAGGGGATGGCATTGCCTTGCAGTGGAAGTTGGCAATCTGTGCTTGATTAATCTGCTCACACCAAAGTGGCATCACTCCATGCTTCCAGCAAGCTTGTAATAGATGAATGCATTAATGAGCCCCTGGGTAACTGAGACGACGCTCGGGGGCCACGGGATGTGGGGAAGGATAAACATCGCTGACTCCGTTTCTCTTTCTTTTATTACATATTTTTTCCAAACTGTGCTTAAGTGGTTCCATGTTAAAGTGTTAGTGCCTCTCTGCATAACTAACAGTAGCAGAACTGTTTCTGTGGGTTTGGCTGCCTGGGTTACTTAGGTCTTTTTGTTTCCCTGACATTTCTCTACCTGAAAAAATGTTATGATCTTCAGATCTGAAAGACTGACTCTTGGTTAGGTGCTGCCAGACCATGCTGAGTCTTTGTACGTTAGAGAGGGGCTGGGATCAAACCTCCCTTGGGGCCAGCCGAGTGATCCACTGAGCAATCACCATCTTTTGTGTGTATTCAATTAAGTGGCTGGTAAAAGTGTGTAGAGGCCTCTGAGGGCTGATGACAGTATGTGGTCTAAAAGTTTGGAAATTATTTTAGCTTTAAGAGAAACAGTTTCAGGAGGCTACTTATCTTTTGCAGGCTTGATTATCTTTAATTTTCACCATCTGAATAGGTTTAATAGGAAAGGAGCTGCAGTTAAATTTAAGCAGGCTTTTACATTCAGGAATTAAATTTCTATTTTTCTTTCTTGTAGTGGCTTACTGACAATTGTCTTGCTAATGCATTTAAATTCTGCTCCTTAAAAATGTATTAACTGGTTTATTTGTAGGAGGTCATCAGTTTCACAATATTGTATAAAACTGAAACCAAATCCTCCTGTCTGCAGCTGCAGTGTTAAATAGAGCATCATTGTCATGTGGTGAGCATGGCTGTCAAAACACTTTGGTCAAAGTGGGTAACATGAACAGTTCTTCTACATTAAATATTTATAGAAGAAAATGCAAACTCAGAGGGCTGCCAGCAGACAGACATACTGCCTAAATGCATTGTTGTGGTGGCGAGGGCACGAATGTTTGAGCCATAGCTTTAGGAAGAAGCCAGCGACCTGTTTCTCCTTGCTCACGGGCTCAAGGGTGTGCTTTTTCTGCGTGACAACATACACAGAAAGGAACTGGAAATTTAAAACTGGGAAAGGAAAACAATAGCTCTGCACGAGTGATTTGGCTGCCAGCGTCCCCCAGGCTGGTCTGTTCTGCTACAGCAGCCACAGAAGAGCTCAGCACAAGCCTCTCTTGCGTTCTGGCCTCAAGGGCCAGCACGTCTTTATTTCAGGTCCTCTGGTGCAAACAGGTGGTGAACTACAAGTGGCGAGATGCTGAGGAGAAAACCGTGTAATTAAATCTGGCGCTGTGGTATAATAAATCTCCGTTGTACTCTTTGGCTTTCTAGACGCCTTTCAGGCAGCACACAATGGCTGTGATTAATGGCTGTTGTATTGTCTTCAATAATAAGCTTGAGCCTTTGGATAGGTGACATAATTTAGCCGTAATGAGCGTCAGCTTCACGTGTTTGATCTCAATGCTTTGAATTTCGGTGTCGTTGTTGCCATGTCCTTGAGAGATTGTTTTATGCTGAAGAAAACCAGTAAAGGAGGGGGATGGGGAGAAATCTTTATGAGGGTGTGAAGAATCCAACCAAACTGTTGCTCTGAGGATGCTGACTTTCTTGTTGTGTCTTGTTTTTAGATATGTGAGATGAAAGTGATTTCAATTGTTCATAAACTGGATGCACTGCTATTGAGAGAGGTCTTGTCTTTGATAGAAGTATTCCTTGCTGGGAGGTGTTTGCTGAGACTACCAGTGATGGGTGTTTTCTTTTGTGTGTCAAGATGCACCAAATAGCCATAGCAGGGAAAAGGCTTTTCGATCCTTTCCACATCATTGCCTCGTCCATCACCACCTCAGCAGGCTTCTATGTTCTTTTCTCCCTTGACTGAAGGCAGCAGTTCTTTGATATGAGCTTCTGTTTCTTCACATTGCCTGGATTCAGCAGGCAGAGAAGAAAAAACATTATACTCTCTTCCCTGCAGTACCTGTGAAGAGCTTTCCCCATCTCCATGCTGTGTATCTGCTCAGCACTTCAGCAGAGCTGGAAAGGGAGGGCTGAGAAACTTACAAAGCACGTCAGACCTGATTATTCAGCCACCATAAGGTCCTTTCTTTCCTGCTTGGGATATTCCCTTTTGCCTGTGTGGCTAGTTTGACTGACAGAGCGTGCTGATTCCAAAGCCACTGTGCCATATAAACCCTCCAACCCCAAATCCATCCTCCATGGGGCAGCCCAGCCCAAGGGGGCAGCCCTGGGGCTCCTCAGTGGAGGGTCAATGCAGACTCTCCCCTCCCTTTGTCTTTATTTTTGCAGGCACAGTGGGGAAAGGGATTTAAAATCCCTCACCCTTTCCTATGAAGTCTGACTCATTTTGTCTGGTTTAGCGTTGTGGTGGAAAGAAACATAATGGATTTGTTGGGGTCAGTGCTTCACAATGTGACGGTTGACTTTGATGGGCAATAGGGCCTAGTTTGCCACTCCAGACAAAGGATTTGTAGGTCTTGCAGGCTGCCATCTGTTTCTAAAAGCAAGTTTTTGTGGAGAAGTGATGCAGCTTGCATGCTGAAAAAGTTGGGGTCTTTTACTTAAAGCTGCTATATTTGAGCTTTTAATTTCATAACTAAACACAGTTTATTAATAGCAGGACTCCCTTTTGCCCTCCCCCAGGCAAGCTGAACATCCAAATAACATTAGTGATGTGTTGATGTCTTCTAAACTATTTGTTTTAGAATGCATGCACTGATCCCTAGAGCAGGTTCTATTCTTTTCTTCAGCCCCCACCCAAACTCTGAAATGCAACATCTGGCTGCATTCACGTTGTTTGCCTTTATTCTGCTACACAAGCATATAAAGCACATATTGGAGAAGAAATAATGTTCAATTTTTCTCTTGTGTTGATGTTTTGTTTTGTGCTCCCTTAAAAACAGCAGAAAAACAGTTGATCTTATTCTGCCCCAATAATTCAGAGTGGAAATCCCTGCTTTCCTGCAGTGAATGTGCTGCAGTCTCTTAAATAAAGTAGCCAGCTGACCTGTAGGGCTTAGGCATGCTGACAAACACGGTTATTTATGTGCTATGTGTTAACCTGACTGTTAATGGATTGTTTCTATGTATAACTACTGGAGGAAGCACAGAGCTGCACAATCCAGGTCTGGAGGGCAGGAAGACATCCTGCTGCAGGACTTAGCAAATATAACAAGTAAAGCCTCTGCAGTTTTCTTGTTTTCAGCTGGAGATGAACAGGACCTCCAGCACTATAAAGAGATCCTGGATTCTGGTCCTGCCCATTTGTTTAGCCCATTACTCTCCTGGTGCTGTCCTTCCTAACACCCTTACAGTGCATTTTTCTTTTTTACTAAGGAGAGTGACTGGTGTGGCTGCTGCAGCTGTGCAGGTACACAGGAACATCTCTAAAAATGGGGCTGAAAGTGCCATGTTGTGACAAGTGAGTTAATATGCTGCTGCTGAATGTCATATTAAGACTGTGGTGGCAGCCAGAGGAAACTGGGACCTTCCCTTTGCCCCCAAACACAGCATCCAAGGCGTGCCTCCACAGACATCCTGGGCATCTTGTCACTCTCCTGCAAACCAGTGTTTGTCAGCCACTGGCAGAAAGCTGGCAGGCTGCACTGGCACTCGTGCCAAAGGGCTGTGTTTCTGCCTGTTCCTGGAATTAACCTGTTCTCCAGACCTGCTCCCAGCCCTGGCAAGGAGCTTGGTGCTGGGGGCTGGCAAGGGAGAGGGGGCTTGCTGGCTTCCCTGCCCTGCTGGGCAGAAGGAAACACAGTCATCAGCTGGTGAGCAGCATGACCAGCTCTGTTTCCCTGCCCTGGCTTTCCTCACAGCACTGTGCCTGAGCCAGCAGTGAAAAGAGGATTTTTTTTGAGGGAATTAAGGGAGTAAAATGACTGCCTTTGATGTGGTGGCCTGGTTCTGTACTGAGCTTTCTGCCACAGGAGCTAATAGCCTGTCCCTCTGCCAAATTTTCCTCTGAAGGGTGGAAAATGCTACTGACAAAGACCTGAGGCCCAGAAAAGTGGCATTCCTGGTCAACAGGATTAATTTAAAGGAGGGGGTACCCAGTTCTTATATGATGATGGGAGCTGATCCATAATAGTAGGCAGTCTAAACACAGGCTGCTTCTACTGAGTCAGGCTCCTAGGTCCTCTACCTGGCTGTTTTATGGAATTTAAATAGTTTGCCAAGTAAGGGCATGTCAGGTCTGGCCACATAATTAGCCACCTTTGGATAGCTGATGATTTTCTTTGGAGACGTGACCATGGTTCAATCATCAAATACATGTCCCAGGAGTGAGCCCATCCAGCTACCTCTAAACCCCTTCCAAGCAGCAGAAAAACTGTCTCCTTTCAGGTGCAGGAGTGCCATGGTGTCAATTCCTAACACCTATGTGGAGCTCTTGTAAATAGGCTTGAGGACGCCCATCATTTTCTTGCAGCTAATTTTAAATTTCCAAAGCTGAGATTTTCTAGACTCTCTTTCATTAAAAGACAGGGTGATACAACAAGCTTCACAGAAGACCAGTCATTGGCTAAAGAAGATCAGATAAAAATTGAAAGTATTTTATTTAAGAAAAATTTGCATCAAATGCTTCTACATAGCTGTGTTATCATTGTATCTAAAGTGAGTATTCAGTTTGAGAATCCAACACGTTCTTTATGGTCCATTTGTGGACTACAGGTCTTTGGCCATGTGTATAAACTGCAGCTTTGAGCTATCAAATTTATTGAAGTGGTAGGTATATGACTCTCAGTGTCTTTTATGTGTACTCTTTGTATTTTCTACACCTCAAAAAAAAAGATTAAAAGGAGGGTGTTGCAGGGAATAAACTTCTGAAGAGTAAGGACAAAAATGGTGGGATTGTCATTTGTAGAAACAGCAGTTGATTTAGTCTATTTAGCCAAAGAATCTTTGGCTCTATCAGAAAAGAACTTTTTCTGCTGTACTTAGTTGAACTTGCCAAGCTGGAACAAGCCCTGGCATAGCAGTTTGAACCCCTGCCTTTGCTAGTCAGCAACATTCGGAGCTGCAGAGAAGTGATGAAAAATGCTGAGCAAATGCTGTGTGAACTGGAAAGTCAGCACCGAAATGCCTTCTTGACCTGGTGGTGATGGTCATTTCCTCCTTCTGAGTCAATTTTGGACATTTGGCACATGTCCAACACACAAAAATGAGTTGAGTTCTGCAGGGATTATCTTCCCTGCAGAGGTTTGTGGGTCCGGGTGGGCGCTTGTGCAAGAAGAGCTGTGGTCTGGAGAATGCAGCTGATCTGATCAAGCCTCTCTGGAGGAAGAAAACTCAGATTAGTTGGGAGTTGCAAGAGGAAAGCACAAGTTTTTACATACCATTAGATAGGAACATTACTTTTGTCTGGAAGCATAAGGGTTATAATGGAGGTATATTAGGTATATTAAACCTGAATTTAAGTCCTGATGTGGCATTGACTGTAGGTCATGAGGAGCTTTATGTTCTGTCACTCTTGCAGTCTGCTGGAAAAAAATGTGTTATTTGTACAGGCAGCGAAAGCACTGGCTATGGAAGCTGCAGTCATTTGCACATACAGCTGGATGGTTCTGAACCAGTTCAGTGATGAGTAGTCCCAGCCTAGTGAGATAATGGGGAGCTAACATCCTACCAAATCAGTTGTTACTTGCATCAGGAAGGAGAGGAGTGGTGTGCAAAGGAATGCTTTCCATTTGAGTTCATTTGGATGTAGGAGCTGCTGTTTTTGTTTGATAATCTTGATAAACCTCATCTGCTGTAACAATGATTTCAATTGGAGGAAGATAAATTGAGGTGGAGAAGGAAATTGGAGGGCACAGGCTCAAGCTTGAGCAGAACATCCTATTTAATAACCTTGTCAAAAGCTTGTTGCTCTGGTTCAGGGTAAATGCCAATTCTTCAAAGTTCTTAAGGTAAAAAAGGCAGAGACCTCCGTTTTTCATGTGTATTTGAATATAATATTTGAATACATTTGAGATGCCTCTGAAAAGCAAGCCCAGTTTCAACCAATTGAGCAAGACAGAAGACTGTGCCACTTCCTTGAGCAAACAGACAGACTGCTGGGTTTGTTTTCCCAGTCCTGGAATGAGAGCTTTCTGTTTCTGCTATCCAAAATGCTGATTAGTAAGATGCCCAGACAAAAAGGAGAAATTTAATGCAGTAAGAGGAAGAGTGATGTAGGAGGAAGAGTGATGTAGCTTATCTGTGGTCATGGGTGTGCCCCTGTGGGTATGTGAGATTCCTGCCCTGGATTAAGGGTGACGATGTGTGCTTCTGTTGGACCCAGAGGAAATGACTTTCAAGTGCATTGAATAGTGTTGGGTGTGTGTGAGGAATAGAAGGCAATGAGCAGAAGTCTTTTTCTAACTTAAGGTAAGTTTCACTTTTATTTGATGCACTGCACTAAAATAGCCCAGATACAAAGCTTGAGGTTAAAATGCACACTAAAGCTGGAATACAGACTAGTGTCTGGAAAAGCTAAGTTGCAGAAGTTTGTAGAGAGCAAGAAGTATGTAGCCTAAGAAATAAGCAAAACCAGTAAGAGACCTGATAGCTTCTTTAGTTTATAAGCTTGTCAAAAGTGTTAAACAGAAATGATGAGTTAGGGATGCTGAAAGTCACAGCAAAGATGCACAATGCCTGGGAAGCTGAGGGTGGTGGTGCCTCTTTCCTTCTCCACATCACAGGGAACTCTATATGTGTGTGTGTGTGTACAGATGCTTGTGCAGATCAAGTTACTCTTCCCCATCACAGAAGAACCCCAGGTAACCTGGTTTGTTGGAAAAGGGAGTTTCTGCAGACTCAGAGCTTTCTGAGACCCTTTTCCACTCACTAGATGGCAATTCACTGGATATCTCTGACTGCTGTAAATGAGAGACAATGACCTCAATGGCCAACAGGGCTTCTTCAGGAAGAATCCTGGAAACCTGAAGGCTTCCTGTGTCCATTTTTTTCTGCACCAGATCAGAGAACTCTAGTAATCTTTTGCATAAGGTGTCCAGTCAGTGATCTGAGTGAATGAGCCAGCTTCATTTGGTACCAGGGCTCTTGCAGATGAAGAATGTGCAGTGGCACTTTTTTTTTTCTTTTTTTTTTTTTGTCAGATAGCAACCAATGCTTGTTGAAGACCTTCATTATTCCACGGTCCTAATGTTCCACCAGGAGTGATGTTCTAAATCTCTCCAAACTTTTCACTTATGCTAACAGGAGAAATTTTGACATCTTGTTCCTTCACTCTGTCCTTCACTAAGAGAAAGTTGTGGAAATGTGAAACAAGAAATCAGTCTCTTTGGGGATGTCTTTGCTTGTTCATGATGAGTAAAGATAATGTTCTTAACTTTAAGGCTCTGAATATAAAATCCATATTTCAAAATCTATGAGGTAAGAAGTAAAATGACATAAATGGGAAGTGCTTTTGATAAATGTTTCTAAGAGGATTTGTTGAGATAGATGACATATAAGGATTACCTCATATATATATATATATATGTACTACAAGAGAAACTAATGTCAAACCTCTGACAGACAAAATCACTGTATTTCTGAAATGAACACAGCATTTACATTTTTCTTGTGATATGGCTCTGATGTGGAGTCATTTCCCCAAGCTTATTCAGAAAGCTGTGGAAGCATGAGCTCAGTTACATCCAAATTCAGTAAGATGTTCAGTGAAATTAGACACAACTCATGGCTGACAGGAGTGGAGTCCTTTTTCCTTTCTCTTTGAAGCTTTCAGGCAGGTAGTGTGCTGGCAGCCAAGGTGGTGTTTTTCAGGGCTGCATCATCTTTGTCCTTACATTGCAGATACCACACAGTTCTGCAGGGTGATGGATGGATTCTGGAACAGGCTGCACAAGCTGTCCTGCTGTTGGAGCAGGGAGTGAGGACCCAGTTGGCTATTTTGGGGCAGTGGTGATGGCTACTGCAGCACTGACAAAGCACTGGCTGCAGGAACAGGAGAGTTCCAACTGTTCATGACAAATTCTAGGGAGATGTGTGGCTTGATTGTGACTGTCCTGTCTAGTGACACTTAACTGCACAAAAAGACTTAGCCAACCTAGCATGCTGAAAATCTCATGGGCAGCATGGAATGGATTTTGACAGTTTTCAAAATCTTTATGTCCATTCGCTGGTGTCTGAAATTCTTTCCTTCAAAAACAAATTTCAAAAGAATTTTCAAAATATCAAGAGTATTAACAAAAAGGAGGGGTTTGGGGTCTCTAAGCCTGTTTTGCAAGGAGTGGTGTGGTGGAAGAGGCTTCCAAGGAGTTGCTCTGACAGTAGACAGCTTCTGTGTGAAATTGATCTTCACAATCCTTAACTGAGAAGTTCTTACCACTCTCTTGTCTTCTCTTTTTACCTTGCTACATCTCTGAAGAAAAGTAGTTTTGTTTTTGAAACCTCTCAATTTAATGCAAGACAACTAAGTGGAGTTGTGGCTGTATGTTGTATTATGGGTTAAATTCTATTGGAAGGCTGAATTAAAAACTGGGATGTCTCACTCAAGCAATCCCACGTGTTTATTAAGTAGCTTGAGCTGCAGATGCTGTTCTGTGCTGCATATCAGTGTCTGTGTTGATAGTCAAGGAGTCAGCCTAATGCCAGAGATGGTTCAGAGTGCTTTCTGTTGTTCCCTGATGGTGGTAACTCCTGTGTGGGAGTTCCTGTCCTGGTCAGGTGTATTGTCCATCTTTTCTTACAGCTGGGATATGCTGTTGCTGTGGAGTATGATTCATGGATCATGTTATGAAATAACTCCCCTGCAAGGAACACATCTTCATGGTAACCCTTTGGAAAGGTTGATTTCCATACTGGAACAGTAGGGAGTTTGTGTGTGTCTGCACGTGCATCCTTCTGTTGAGCTCAGTGTGCTGTGATGGCAGACGTGGGCAATGGCTTTTCATTCTCTACCGATATCAAAGTGAGATTTTGTTTTGCTGTCCTCTGTGCACTTGGAGTTCTTCTCATGATTGTCCCCAGCATGTGAAATAATTCAGCTGATGGCTGTATAACTTTGTTCAGTTTGTTTGATGGATGGGGTTTATCCCCATCACTGTACAGCCTCTCCATTGCAACTTGTAACCTTATTTTAGAAAGTGGTTCAGTCAGTTTAGAGGGAGAGGGAAGCAACAGAGCCTGTGATGATATTTTTAGAAGTGAGAGGAGAACATAGTTATTTGGATTGCTTCCATGAGGCTGCCAGATTCACTTTCTGAAGATTCCCAATGCAGGCAGATTTGGCATTTCTGAAGAATATGCTTACTGCTCTTTTACACAGTGTTAGGAAACTGTTCCAGCTCAGGAAGATGCTGGACCTCTCCAATAGTCTAATAAGCTGCAGCAGCAGTGTGTGCATGGCCCCAAAAGGGAGTTGGTGTACCCTTGCGCTCTTGGAAACCTGTCTCAAGTGGTACAGCAGTCTCTCAGTGCATGATTAACAAGCCATGGTCCTTCAAACAGAGGCAAGAATATGAAGAAATAAAATATTAAGCAGATTGAAGTTCAACACAATCATTGCACTAATCAAAGCTGCCCTCCTCCGTAAAACCAGCTGAAACAAAGTAATGGACTCATCAGTATGGATTTAATTCATTTCCAAATGATTCCATCAATACATTGATCTGTGATGTATTCATTTTATCCAGTTCATTTGTTACACAGCTTTTCTCACCAGTCTCAGTTCTTTACAGGAAGCAACTTGGTATGGCAGAGCTTAGTTTATTAGTGGGTTTCTGCAGGTCTGCTGATGAATTCTACATGTGGTTATTTATAGACCTCCAGTTTGGGCTTGCCTATAGAAAATTCCCCATAGGGTCCCAAGAATCCTTCTAGGAGGGGCAAAAAGAGCCTCTACATCCCATTTTAGTTGGAGGTTTTGTGTCATGGTTGGCTGAGGGTTCAGCAGATCTTCACCTCTAAGCGCCTGGGAGGAGTGGCACAGGCTGACCAAGGATTGGCAGGGTTCCCCTACAGAGTCCTGTTCCCAGGCTGTGTGCTCTTCCCTGCCCTTCTGCCTTCTAGGCAGCGTTCCTGAGCTGCCCCTCAAGAGGAATGGTGATACTGAAACACTGCCTTCTCATCAGAATTGGTGTGCAGTATCTGTGGGATTGAGAAAGCAGAAAGTCCTTATGCCAAAACCCTCCTCACAAAGGGGATGTGAAGTAATTTGGCTATTTATGGAAAGTTTAAGGTCCCACTGTTTGGGATGGTTGTCTACTGCAAATTTCTTGTGGAAGAAAAAAAGGTGGGTGGGAAATCTCTCTGGAAGTTGTGTGAGCAGGTGGTATGGCTGGGTCTGGATGCTGTGTGTGAATTCTGAGTAGCAGCTCCTGGCCCAGTCGTCACTGATTAAAAGATTAAATATCCTTACAGTGTAAAACATAAGTTGATGTATCTTTTCAGTGTCATCCTGTAGTTTGTTTTCCAAGGCTTCAATTTACAACCAAAAGGTTTGTCCTTGAAATGTAAGGCCAGTAGTGGCTCTAAAGGGCTGTGTGGAGGGGTGCATTTTCCTAGGGCAGGAGACAGGTCACTGCTTTGCTGTGTCTTGGAGAACTGCACTATCTGTCTGAATAAAAGACTTGCAGGCTGTATAAAGTATTTGGTAGGGCTTAGCACAAGGTAATGCAGCACGTTGTGAAATATTAATGTAGAACTTAAAATCTTGCTTTAAAAACTTGTTAAACTTTAATTACAACAAACACAGCTGAGCCACCACATTAAAATGTTAGAACTTGATGTCTCAGTGTGTGAGTTCAAGCAGGCAAAGATTATCCTGAAATATACATGTGAACAGGATTTCCCCTGCCCTTTCTCCTCAGAGTAAGATGGAGGAAGCACCAGAAAGTCAAGTGTGACATCAGCAGTGCCAGTTACAGCAACATGCATGGATTTAATTCACTAGGTTCATATCTAGAAAAAAGCTTACCCCCAGGAAGTAAAAAGCAATTGTTCATCACCTTCTTAATGGGGCTCATAAATCTCTGTGACCTAAGGAAAGCTGCAGAGCTCGAGAGGAACCTTAATTCTGTCATGCAGCTACAGGTTCAACATGAGACTGAAGTCTCTGTCTGCACTCCCAGGATTTGTCCCCCTGTTTGATCTAGCTGAGGACTGGCCAGGTACTCCATCTGACACTTGAGCTCATCCCAGTGAGATGAGTGGTGTCACTGTGGAGGTACAGTTACCTCACAGGTCTTGTCTGTGGCCATTTTACAAGCTTTCTGGCTTAGCTAGGCATGGTGTTTTTGCTTTAGTGAAGTGTTGACAAAGGCACCATCTGAAGCACTCCTTAATCCTTACCGTGGGACTGTGAGTAGTGATTGTCTTGGCAATGCTTTGGAGCACCCCACTTGCAGCTGGGTGATTCCCTCGGAGAATTCAAGCACTGCCCATACATCTCCAAGAGGGCCTTTTGTTCCTAGTTGCAGCATTCATTCAATAATGAATAATTAAAAAAAAAACCAACAGGAAAATGTCCCTAGCTTGTCACAGGGATGGCTGTTCTAAAGCAGTGAAGAGCCTCAGGCTCTTCAGGTGTGGGTCTCTCTCACTGTGGTGATTGCCTTTGCATAAATTATAAAAGCAATTATGTCCAATACAGCCTATGACTGGACTGCCCTGCAGTGTGTGAGAGGGAGAGGAGAAATGAACAGTATCCTCCTAAGAGGGGGTTGCTGGCTACACATTTGGAAAACCCCACAATTACTCCCTCATAAACCAGCTTTTGGTAAGGTAGCTATGGGAACCTTCTTTTAAAAAGTAATTAAATACTTTTCATCATTCTACATTTCAGGTTGGTTTTCACTTACTTCATTCTTATCTTCCTTTCTGCTGTGTCCTAGCAGTTTTCTTTTGGAAGTTTGGGGGCTCAAGTTCTAGAGAGCATGTCTGCCTTTTGTTTCCATTTTTTGAACCAGTGCTCATTGAAATCCTTTTTTCTTTAAATAAAATTTCCATGCTTGAGAAATTGAAAACTTTTTTGCCTGCAAAACCAGAGACAGTTTCCCTGAACTGTTTAAAGCTGGTGTTGCTTGCTTCATATCCTCCCCATCCTCCAGGTGTCTTTTAAACAGAAGAGGCTGAAGACACCTCCGAGGCATCACAGCCTCCCATGGAACCCACTGGAGCTTGTGGAGTTTTTATATTGTAATTATTGTGCAGATGTTTAACATGAAAATTTTATCAGTGGATCTGAACATAGCATAATTTACCACCTGTAAACAAAGCAGGGACAGGGCTTTGCAATAACAATGAGCCATGTTAATAAAAAAGAAAGTGAAAACCTGGAACAGGGATGTCCCAGATCTTTTTGTGGCACTTGTAACAAAGTGAATTGACTCAGCTTTACAGGTGTTTAGAGTAAGGACACAGGAAATAGAAAACTTTTTATTTATTAAATTTCTGTCTTAAAATAAACCCAAAATTAACTACAAGCACAGTTTGTGGTGCCTATTGCTATTTATAGCCAGTACAAACCTTCTTGATAGAACACCTGTAGTCTTCTGACATCAGCCCAGCCAGTAAAGGCTGCTGGTTCTGGCTTACATGTGAGGAGCTCCCAGTGACATGAGCCCATGTTTTATTTGGTTTCTCTAATGCTACAAAAATCACAGTTCTGAAGTTCTGATTAGAGATGGGCAATATTATACAAGAGAACATAAAAATACTGGAAGTTTTCCATGTTATTTACCACGTCAGCTGGACTTTTGCAGGGATCCATGGGATTCCAAACACTCCTGAAAATTTGATTGCTACAGGCAAAGCAGACAGTGGCCTGTGGGAACAGAGTCTCAGCATCAGCTGAAAGTGACTGTGTGCAAGACAGACTGAAGAGTGTGTTTGAGCAGCAGCAATAGATGGAAAATGGTAAATAAGCCAGAGAAATGGTAATGAGTAAAGTTATAAGAAAAAGTACTGGGATGCGTCTGATCCTTGCTAAATACTTGACATGAGATGCTAAGACAGCCCTGAGAAGAGAATATTCATTTCTTCCTGCCTCTTCCCCAGCCAGAGCCTATGGAGCAGGGATAAGAAATTAAGCAGACTAGTGCAGCCAGTTTGAGGACAGCAAATCCTGTTGGCTCAAATGAAGCTTCAGAACCATCTTACATACATTTTATATTCTGCTTCATCTCTCATGTGGTCTCACAGAGATCCTGTAATTTTTGTAACTGCTTGAAAAATGTCGATAATCTTTCTGAATTGAGGCAGTAAATTAAATAGATAAGTACCAAAAGATCAGCTACTTTTTCTGTAGATTCTGGTTATAATAGTAATTGAAAAGCTACAGTATTAACTACTCTGTGAAAAATGACATTAGGCTTTCCCAGAATGTACAGATCTGTCCCTTGTAGTGAATACAATATGAGCATGTTCCCATCTGTTTTTTTGTTCCGTTGTTTATTATGATACAATGTTTTAAACAGCTGTTGCTGAATAATTGAATGTGTCTCTAACTCTGTTTTCAAATGAGTCTTACTGTTAATGTGTGAAAAGTAACAGATGCTTCAGGATAGTGGCTATCTAAAGTTCTTTAGGGAAAAGTGCATAGATACCAGGCACCAAGGTAGACCTTTTTGGTTCATGGTTCATTTTTTTAACCTATGTGCCCTTCTTTATATTCCATTTAACATCCTTATGTCCTTGGGCTATGCATTTGGTTGGCTTGGTTCCTGTGGCTTTCTTTTAAGATAGCAGACTTCTGTTTTTTCATATTTCCTAAAGGAATGTTGATGTGCCAAAACAGTGTCATTTTTTACTTTGGAAGATTAAGTAAAATTTAGAATATTAAATTCACATGTCTGGGTGAATGTTGCAGTGAAGTTGTCGTGTTACTGAGGACTGTCATTGTTCATCCAGTTGTCTTGCTATGGTCTGCTACACAAAAAAAAACAGCTACAGGAAACATATGGTGTCAGTTTTAATGTGTTAATTCATGATTTGTATTCTTAACCTGTCTATTGAGCCTGATTTTTAGTAACCTCCATCAGCAGGGTTGGCTTGTTCTATTTATTGATGGGGCACTGCGTCTGTTTACAACACAGATGTCGTCTCCTGCAATAGAAATTGAGCTTTTTTTAGAGCCGTTTGAATGTTTTTAATATTCAAGCCCACTGCAGTCTCATAACTTAACCTACCAGCTGAAGTGAAGGCTTTCAAATGAGACTCTTCACTGCTGTTCCTATGGTTACACTGGAACAGAAACCTCTAAATAGGAGCCAGAAGGGCAGACAAAATCTAGTAGCAGTTGCTGTCATTATTGCAAGTTTATAATTTCCAACTTATTTCATTTTCTGTGCAGTATTTTCTTTTTAAGTGGAAGTGTATCTTTGTGGGTATTAGTGACTGGTAGTGTTGGAAAACAGTGGCTAGAAGATGATGGAGACACACCCCTGGAAACAGGTTTTTGTTCTGCTTGCAATGGGGTTTGTATTTTCCCCCTTTACCAGTTAACCTAAATTGCAAAGCAGTCTTTGTGTGCAGTTCTAAGAGACAGATCTTGTGTTATCCATAGATGGCTTTCATGGGAACTGTGAGCCAGCATCAATGTACACCTTCCTATCAGATGCTGGGAGTAATAAGTGGTATGTTAACTGCTATTGCATGTAAATAATACATATTTAAAGCAAACACCCATCAGTTCCTTGAGTGCTGGAACAAATGGAGCCTGGGTCTCCTGTGGATTTGCCTTGTGCATGATTGATTTTTGCCATCTGAGAATGAGCATGAGCATTTCCTCGCAGCTGGGGCTTTTTGTGGGGTTTCCCTTTAGCATCTCCTGGGGGAAGGCACACACAGCACTGCTGGTGGGAGCTGTGGTATCCTCCCCCCTCTCTCATTCCCACCCTACACCCACCCTTGGGCTGCAGCAGAGTGGTCTCCCCAATTTCACTTTCTGTTCAAAAGCTTTGCCCTTGTGAAAACAGCCCCAAGCTGTGGCACGAGTGCAGGCCAAGTCAGCTTTTGTATTGCAGAAAACACAGGGTAATTAGACATTCATATAAATAGCAATTGAGGACACATTAAAACAGAACAATGTTTATTCCAGCTTCTCTCTGAATGCCTGAGTTTGCCTTGCTTTTTTACATTATTGCAAAGGGTGGATATAAGATCATTGCAAACAAGGAGCAAAAAAATCCGATTATAATCACATAATGCAAGCTTTCCTGCCCTCTTTAATGCTGTTTGTGACTCAGCTCATGTGTGAGTAAAGAAATATGGAGATCGTTTAGGAGGGACTGAAGGGAAAGCAGCAGGACTACAAATTGGGAATTGGGGCTCTACTTCCACTTGGAGATAATTTCAAGCTGTATCACATCGTGTGGTGCCTAGTGAGGCAATCCATGCTTTTGTGTCAATGGAAATGTGTCAGGAACACCTGGGCCATGGGGCCAGGAACAGCAACGAGCTGCTGGGGTGTTGGGAGGCAGTGCAGCAGAGCCCCAGGCTGTAGCAATGTACCCCTGTCTGGCAGTCAGGCTTTGTGATGCATTCATTCACTGCTTTTGGCTTTTGGCTTGGGCTCTGCTCCCTGGGGCAGCCTTGGCTCCAGCCTGTGTTTATTACCTGGCACCAGGGTTGGGGTTCTCTCACCTCCTGCCCTGCCAGGGAGCCAGCCTGGCTGTGTCCTGCCTCTCACAGCCTGGGGACAGCCACCTCAGGGCTGTGCTGGCTTCTCCAGAATATCCAGAGGAGAGGGAGTTTCATACAGGTTATGGTGCTCTGGTGCTGTCATTTCTGGGATAGCCACCCCAAAGAAAGACAGTATCTTATGTCCAGTGCTTGACCAGAAACCTTTTCTAACGGGAAGCAGCTTGAGGTCAACATGGAAGATATTTTGTTTTAAATTTATTTTATTAAATAAATCACAAGGTTGAAATGCAGACAATACAGTTGCAAAGTTGAGAAAAACAGGTGAACAGAGCTGAGCTCTGGACACCTTCTGCTTAGCCAAACAGCTGACCATGGTTTGGTTTAGAGGATGTCCCTGCTTTGGAGATCTCTAACCCATCTCCCCAAGAATCAGCCACCTGTGTTCTGCTCTGGTACCAGGCTAAACCTTATGTCCTGAAGGGCTGATGGCAAATCACTGGAGCTTTCCATATCAAATCTTGTAACCTGTATGAGGTGTAACAGTGATCAATGCACCTTGCACGCTTTGAGGTTTCACTCAGACCAGCAGAGGCTCTCATCAGTCACTGGAGGTGTTGTCATTTAAAGTTAATTTGTGCAACTCAGTCACAGGGAATAGTGTGGCAAAGGGATTACACAAACTCACTCCAGTGCCTGTTGTCCGAGGGGTGATGGGTCCATGAATGCACTGCTTGTCCTGTGCTGATCTGAGACTCCTGCTAAGCTTCATCTGTAACAATGTTTTAGCAGAAGTGACTTCCCAGAACCGGTGCAGTAAATAACTCTGCCATGGTAAATTTACTGACCTGTTTATTGACGGTTTCTGACTGCTGAGAGACCTTTCTGCCCTGTCTGCTACTTTCAGGGAAGTGAAACTACTGTTCCAGAAACTGGTGGTTTATTGGTGCTCATCTTCAGATGCTTAAAATCTTCTTCAGCCTTTGATACAGTTACATTTATGCAGACACAGCAAGTCTTGGAGGTAAAACGGGGAACTTCAGAAACACTGTTAACTGCATGAATAAATTCTGAATTTAAAATTAGTAACGCTTCTGTCTTGTCAATATATAGACATGTAAAAGTTCACTTTGTACCTCCCCTCCCCTTCTGTGTGTCCATTTTTGTCTTTTAAGAAAGTTTCCTTTTTTTTTCTTGTTTTAGACGTTGTCAGTAGGATTGGCTTTTGCTTTTCCCTCTATGTAAAAGCATTGATCAGCTGACAAGGAGAGAAAGGTGTTTAGATTGTGACCTGAGGCTGCTTTCTGCACAGCCAGGTCCTTCTGCACAGTTCTCCAGATGGCTTCAAATGCAAAGTTCCTTTGCTCTACGCCACTTTTTTTGTTATTTTGTATTGGGTTTTTTTTTAACAAAGATTGCATATTGCTTTGTTGGAGTGTTGTAGGTGACATATGAAGTAAATCTAAAATGAGAAGTATCTTTCTTTACATGCCTTTAGTTGCTGGGATCTCCTTTGATGGCCTGACACACCACTTGAGAGATACCACACAGAGCCTTCTGTTAAATGAGGGCTGGTTAGGAGGATCCCAGTACATGTGAAGCTGGGCAGAGAGCAGACCCCAAATATGTATTCATGGACTGACTGAAAATACAGCTGGGCAATGGCTGGGGTTCTTCTTGAATGTCTGCTTTCAGTGTACATGGTGTAATGGTACATTTCTGTTGTGCAGTAAGCCATTTCTTGTTGATATCACCTCTGCTGGGAAGTGGGAAAGGGAAATTTAGGTGCAGTCTCTCCTCATTCCAGCAAGTAAAAAATGGAACACGTTTTTCATGCCTGAAGGCATGTGTTCTACCTCTTACTCTGTGTTAGAGCAGCCCCTTAGAAAGATGTTTGTCATGGTTTAATCCCAGCCAGCAACTCAGCCCCACGCAGCTGCTCGCTCACTTTCCCCTGGTGGGATAGGGGAGAAAATTGGAAGAGTTGAAATGAGAAAATGAGGGTTCAGATATAGACAGTTTAATGGGTAAACTAAAAACAGCCTGTGCAAGCAAAGCCAAAAACAAGGGGATTCATTTGCTGCTTCCCATGGGCAGGCAGGTGTTCAGCCTTCCCCAGGACAGCAGGGCTCCAGCACGTGTAATGGTGACTTGGGAAGACAAATCCAAGCCTCATGGCTCACTACTGTGAGGAAAATTAACTCTAGCCCAGCCAAAACCATTGCAAAGCTGTAGCTGCATTTTGTGAGGATGCTTGTAAATGCTGGGTCAGGCTGTGCAGGGACTGGAAACCAGGGGAAGGGGTGCCTCAGCTGTAGCTGATATGGGCAGGAGCTGTGTTTCTGGTGGCTGAGGGAAGAAATGTGATGGGAAGCAGCATCATGCAGGGCTGAGGTGCCCAGGCCAAAGGAGGAGCTACTTAACAAATCCATAAACCCCCAATCAGTGAGCAGCCAACCCTGCAAGTGCTGAAAGCCAGGCTTTTCTTAAATATAGAAGGAAAATCCTATGGTGCTGTATCCAGTTTTGGATATGGGTTTAAAGACTTTTCAAAGACCAGAAAGCTCAGCAGTGTTACTTTTCCATTTAACCAATTTTGTGAAAGCCTGAGTAATACCAGCCTTGCTGACATTAAGTTTGTGCAAGCAGTTCACATGCAGCTTTTGCCTCTGTGCATGAGCTGCCTCCAGGAAGGTGCTGGATTCTGTAATTCATGTCAAGAGATCTGTGCAGTTCTGCAAACATAGATCATTCCTGAGCAGGAAACCTTCCTAACAGGGATGCCCCTCTGCATGATAGAAACAAGGGCAGTATGAGGATGGTGGTGTTTATGAAGGCTGGAGGCTTTTGTCTTAGGGCTGGAGGAAAAAGAGAGGGGGAAAATATGCTCCAAGAGAACATGCACTGACTGTCTCTCTGGCTCTGAAAAAAATCTGGGGGCTTTCTGCTTGTAGCCTTCCCCACAAAATACTTTCTTTTTAAAACTCTGGCTCTGCCCTGGATTGGGGGTTTGCTTAACACAAGGCATACACTTCCCCTGTGGCTGCCTGGAGCCCAAGTGATGGGGCCTGACCAAGTTTCATCTCACACCTTCAGAGCCAGGATGGCATCGCTGGCTTTTAGGATTTGCTCTGTCCTTCTGTCTCATGCTGGGCTAATTTAGCCTCATCTTGGTAAACAAGAAAAGGGTCCTTATTCAACAGATTTGAGCTGGAGTGACTGCAGCTGTCGTCTGGTCTGTGCACAAACCAATTTTGTTCATTCCCTCGCCTGGCAGGAAGCCTGAACCAGAATTTTGTCGGGACTAATCAGCATTAAACCAATGTCAGAGGGGCTGCAGCAGGCTACTCTGTGGCAAGGCAAGAGCAACAGGGCTGTTTGGGAGGGATTAGCCTAAGTCCTGCTTGGGATGCAGCTGTGCTAGGAAAGGCACTGGAACTGTGCAGAGTATTTTTCTTGGGCTTTCACAACAAGTGCCAAAAAAAGTGGCTTCTCAGTGAGAAATCAGCATGATTTACTGTATGTGACCATACATAAAGGAGCCAGGAAAAGGTGCAGTGTCCACAGAGCTGTAAAATCCAGGAGATACAAATGGTGCCTTTGAGCATGCTGGGCTTTCCTCTCCTTGAGAGACAAGGAGGCAGACAGTGAAATGAGTTCAGTGTGTGGTCTCCAGCCAAGAGATGATGTTAGTGATGCTTCTGTTGTGGTGTTATACCATAATAGATGTGTTAGTACTAAACAACATGAAGACTAGGAGGGGGGAATATTTTGAAGAGAAGACCAGAGGTGTGGCAAGGGCTGATTCATAGCTCAAGTGCCTCACAGACTCTGTTTTCCTGCCTGGCATTTACCTTGCAGGTTCACAAGTGCCTCCCGGTTTGCACTGCAAGCATTAAGTCAGAGAACCTGCCTTACACTGTTTGCTCCAAAGATGCTGAAATATTGATGTCTTACTTTGCTCTCCCCTCCTTACAGCTACTGAATTGTCCTTGCAGCCTTTCATCTCAAAAAATTATTTTGGTCTTGCCCCTGAGCACCATGATTTGGCTTTGAAGTCAGAAATAGGGGCATGGACCAGATAACCTCCAGAGGTCCTTTCTGATCTGGTTATTCTAATACACTCAGTCCTGACCCCCCTGCTTTTACAAGTACATCTTTTGGATGATTCTGCAGCTGAAATTCCTCAGCTTCTTCTCTGACTCTATGTGTTTGTGTATGTGCTCAGCATTAGTCATGCCATCTCTGACTGCAGCTAGGAGAGTTCCCTGGGAATAACCTGAAATGGGCTCGTGTATTTTCCACAGCAGGCACAGCCCTGAATGCCTTCTAGGCCTCCTAACCTCTGCTAAGTATGAGTCTGCCTAAATTTACATGTCAAAACTGTTTTCTTGTACAAAGCTAAGCCCAAATGAACTTTTGAACCGCATCCCTGCCACATGCTAAGCGTGTTTTTGTTGTTTTGGAAGCTCATTCAGGGGCAGCAAGCAGACCTTCTGCTCTGGGGTGCCCCAATTAATTATAAGCTACACAACATAAGAAATCCTCCTTCCTAGGGAAAAGCCTTTAGCAGCAAACCTGTCTGAGATGAGAGAACTGAGACATAGTAACAGAGCATCTTTCTGAATGCTTTCATCACAGAAAAAACTCCTTCAGGTCTCAGTGAAGAAAAAGGACTCAAAGGCCCAGCCTTGCCTTGTGCTTACTGATGGATGATGTGGCCTCCCTTGGCAGTGTCTGATGGCCTGGAACATTCAGTGGGTGTGAGATTATTCATGAGGCAGAAGAGTATCAGCTACCAGCAGTGCCTTCTGGAACACCATTTTCCTAGAGGAAGGTGAAATGGTTTGGGTTATACTCTTAACTGGAAGTAAAAGGTAAAAAAAACCCAGCTAAACCAAAAGACAATCAATTTTCTGAAAACCTGCCATCCAGCTGGGTGCTAACAGAACTGGATGGGCTTTGGAAGGAGCCTCCAATGCACATCCTCAAACAGACACTGAAATGGATGGAAAATATGTATGAACCACTCCAATTCTGGTGGTGTTGGTTTTTTTTGTGGGTGGTTTGTTGTTGTTGTTTTTTATTTTTTATTTTTCTACTCCTGGCTGAGAATATCCTGGCTTGCATGAGGGCTGGGCTGTTTAAATGAGGTAGGGCCAGTAACAGAAACTAGATTTGCTGTAACCCAAAGCCCCTTTTATCTTCTGTCCTTCAAGACTGCAGCTTCCCACTTTGAGTTTGAGAGTCTCTCTGTTAGTCTGCGGATATTCAAAAATTGCTTTCCCCAATGCAGTTGTTACACTTGGATTCTGGAGGGACCCATTTTTCATGCCTAATTATAGGCAGTGTGCTCTGCTGATGGTCAGTGGCTTCAGGCTGTTATCCTGAAATTGCCATCTCTTGCTATTTCTAATGCAAGAGGGGTTTTTGTTTGTTTGTTTGTTTGTTTGTTTTATTATTAATTCAGGGCATTTGACAAGTTTGGGCCCCCTCCCTGTGAGAGAACAGATGGCAGCTAAAGGGATGCTGGAACGATTTCACACCTGCCTTGGTATGGCAAACCAGGTTTCAGGAAAGAGTGGCAAGATTCTGCAAATCTGTTTGAAATTAACCTGTGTCTCTGACAAATGTGGAAGGGATTTGATGCTCTCTGTGATGGCCAGTGCTGAGGTCAGAGGTCCCTCTTGCTTACCTACACTCTCCTGATTGATGATTATGTCCAGGGCCCCCTCCTGTCCACATTTCAGTGTTGTGCTTCCTGCCCTTTCTGCCTCAGGGCATCCTGTGAGAAGTGCAGACCTGTTCTTGTCAGGGAATTAATTCTTCATCTTCAAGTAGAAGGGCTCTTCAGGAAAATTTATAGAATGGTTTGGAAGGGACCTTAAAGATCATTTAATTCTAACCCCCCTGCCATGGGGAGGGACACCTTTCACTATCCCAGGTTGCTCAGAGCTCCATCCAACCTGGCCTTGAACACTTCCAGGAATAGGGCAGCCACAGCTTCCCTGGGCAGCCTGTGTCAGTGTCTCACCACCCTCACAGTAAAATTTGAGCTGCTGCAGCTCCTTTCTCTATCTTAAAGACCACATGTGGTTTCAAGTTTTGCATGTGCCCAGTTTGCACAGCCCAGGGATTTGAAGAAAGGGACAGCTTGGAATTGAAATGTCTGGAGGTGCAGCAATTTCCAAGTTCATGATCTGACTTTGGAGTTCTGTTTTCTGTTGAGGATCTTTGCAAAGCTTTGTGTTACTTTTTGTTTGGAATACACAGTACTGTAGTTTCCGTACTGAACTATGATCTTTCTTAAAAGAGCACCATTTCCAAAATACTAAGTAAAAGAAAGTTTAGGGAAAGGGAAAAACTGACTTCGGGTCGGAATAGAAGTCAGTGCTTTCGCTTCTACAGGTTAACACAAGGCTGCAATTAAATGCCTTTTCAAAGCAGAAAATAAAGACTTGGGAAACATCAGTTATTTTGGACAATACTGATTCCATGGCTTCTTTGACATGCCCTGACAGTTCAAGGAGATAGAGCAATGTTGTTGTTTGTCTAAGAAAGTGCAAACCTGTCAGAGAGTCCACCTACATGGCTATTGCTGGGTCATGTGAGTCTGTGTGTTATCATTTGTGCGAGGCAATTACACTTTGATCTGACCTGGAAAGGGAGCTGTACCTGTGTGGGGCCATTCACTTACCTGCCCAAGATCTCCTCCTGGGGGCTGCATCAAAGTCCATCCACCCTCTAGGCAGGGAGAAAGCAGTGCAGAGGTGGGAAGGTGATATGGATTAGTGCCTGCCTTTAGTGCAGGATTGTTACATCCTCCCCCTTCACTGTAAAATCAAAGTGTTCCTGACCTGAATGAAACAGGGCTTGCTGCTTAAGCTGCAGCCCAAAGCAGCTTTGTTGGAAGCACCAGTTAAGAAAGGAAGCAGGAAAGGTGAGGAAGGTCTCTGGATAAACACAGCGAATAATTTAGATCTCTGGGATGGGTGGCAGAAGGATGATTCTCTGGGGAGGCAGTAATTTGGGAAGGGGTTAACCAGAAGCAGAGAACACACAGTTCCTCAGGCTGTTTATAAATGGATACTCTGATGCCATGAAATACAGATTCAGGTTGAAGTTTCATATTTCTGCATTAAAGTAAGTCACATTCAGGCTGTCATATCAGGATAAACAGAGAATAAACCTTGCTGAATTCAAAGCCTGGGGTGAAGTCCTACTTTAGCAAGCAGCCTTTTTCAGAGGCAAAAGGAGCCTGTTTTGGAAGCTTTGGTGTTTTGGCTCATAAATAAGTTTAGCTAGAAGTTGGAATGTTTTGAAATTCTTTCGTGAGCCTGAAATTTGCAGCTGTAGGATGTATGGGAGTGCTCAGATTCTTTTAATCTCATACATACATAGTGGTTTTGATTTCAAAGGGGAATTCTCTTCCCCACATGCACCTCCTGTTCTTGTGACAACTTGGGGACCAGCCCCATTGGACTGAGGGCCTGTATACACGTGAAGCACTTGAAATATTCATTGTAGTCTGTGCTGGTATTAGTGAGTCATTTTACAGTCCTTAACAAGAAACTATTTTTTCATCCTGATAGTAAAACCACAGAGCTTATTTCAGCAAATATCCAGTAATTCTTGCACTCAGGTATCCCCTCCTTTTCTTATTGCTGAGATCTGTATCATTGGTTGTTACAAATATTTTTTTTTTTAGTTTGGGTCTTTCTTTGTGTGTGTGCTTCCCATTTAAATATTAAAAAAACCCCTTGCTTCCTTAATGTAAGTATTTAATGCAATGCACACAGACCTGTTAACCTTTGTGTTGAGGAGGCATCCATCAGAGATGCTCCTGGTGTATTCTGCAGGTTGCAGAATAAATCACTGCAAACCTGTCAAACCCTGAAGAGCTATGCAAATGCCTGCGTCTCTTTAATCTGACATGTGTGTATCCTGCCTGATTTGAGGTGGGAATTTTAATCCCACAGGAGCAATGCAGGAACTCCTGATGCTGCTGCATTGCTGTGCAGAATTAGGAACCAGCTGGTGTCCAGGTTTGAGGACTGTCTCTATTGTTGCTCAGGTCATTTTGTGCAAGAGCCCCAGGTTCAGGGGCCAGCTTTTATCCTGGAGCAGAGTGTTCCTGCCAGTCCCTTCCCTCTCTTTGGGGGAGAGGGAGTGTGCACATGCATGTGGTTGTGAATGCACTGCACGTGTGCTCTTTCTTACACAGAATAATCGTCTTGAGGGCTTAGATTTTATAGGGAATGTTGGGTGGGGGCTATTGAAACCCATCCTTAAGCACCCAAATTTACTCTCTCCTGTTTTGATTTGAAGGAATAACAACTTTTGCAAAGCAAAATGACAATGCTCTTGTTTTTTTGCAACAGGATGGTCACACCAAGACAACCCTGTTTTCAGTTGTGTTGCTATACCTGTACATTGTGTTAATTCTCTCTCTTTTTGCATGTAGTTCCTTGCTTTTATTAGACCTTTCAGACCTTTGTACACTCACAGAAACCATAGGTACTAAAGTGTGTTCAGCTATGCTCTGTGCCTAATCCAGCCTTGATCTGCTCAGTGTGAAATGCTCCGTTTCTAATGTGTGATATTCCAACAGCTACTGAGGCTCCAAAACAGCGTGGTGTGGTTTGCCTCATTAAGTGAAGCATTTTATTTAACTCCATAAAATTCCACTTTATGCCAAAGGAAGGTGTAAAATTCTATAACATATGTCATGTAGAAATAACAGGAGCTGTGTGCAATGGCCAGGAGGGTTCTGGTGTCTGATTGAGGTGGCTCTAAATGCCTTGGTTTCCAAGTAGATCTGTAGTTGGTGACAGCTCATGCTTACCTAAGAATTGGAGCAGAAATTATGTGCCTTCTACCTCTGTATTTTTAGAATGCCAATCAACCTAGGTTCCAGGCACCCAAAGATTAGTGGATTAGTGGTGAAGAGGTAACATTTTTGCTCAAATGCCAAGTAATTTTACGTTTATTTAGATCTCTGTTCTCTGCTGCTTTCATCTCTACTAAAAGGGCACTGAATAATAGGTAAGACATGCACTTTGACTGAAAGTGGACTTCAATTTCTTACTCTCCTTTCTGTGCATCTCTCATCTTTCAGAGTCCCATTCCCTCTCTTCAGCCTGGTTTCAGGGCAGGAATTGTTTCCTTTTGTGGCTCTCATGAGTCTTTTTACTTCTACTTTAAAAACATTCCTGAAACACATGCCATTCTTAAATGGATATCTATTGATAGATGGATTTTCACTGGAGTGGCTATAGAAATGTGAGGGAAGAAAGGATGACACTCTGGTTTTCATTGCTGGGCTTTGGCAAAGGGGAAACTTGTGAGATATATAGCCCTTTGCACTTTTCTATATTCTTAAAGAGATCTTGTTGATGGCAGTGGAAGGTGTATCCTGGGGTTTAAAGCCGGATTGTTTGGAGAGAAAGCAACCTCAAAATACACCTGAGAAAAGGTCTGGTAGAAGCCTTGAAAAGCAGTGTTTTTGAGTCACAAGGGTCAGGATAGCACTTGCAGAAGGGCCTTCATTTCCAGATGTCTGTGGGGACCAGTGGGACAAGGGAAGAAGGGACCTGAGGGGCATTTGTGAGCCCAGACACAATTACTTTTCTGGTCTTTTCAAGTGACAGCCTTCTTTCCACAGATGCTTTGGCACCTAATACTCCCCAAGGAGTTCAGGGAAGGCAAAGGATTTTGTTTCTGGCAGTCTTGGTAGGCATCTGAACTAAATCTGGAGGCATGGTAGAAATTATGCTGCACTTTGAGCTTTCCACCTGAAATCTAGTTTGGAACCAGAAATTAATGTTTGTCCAAGCCTTTGCATTTGAATCCTGAAACTTTACAGTGACTTGGTGGTTGAGTCCTGGTGTCAGCTTTCTGTATTTTCAGTAAACTTGGAAACTGGCCACCAAATTGGCAGAAGTGATAAAGCATAAATCTGGGGGTTTATGCTTTGTCTGAAACAGAGCTGTGCTGCAATGAATAAAACCTAAAGCTGTATCTAACTAATCTAACTAGCAAAGATTTACTTAAGGTTTACACAAGCATAAAGAATATTCTTCACGTGGCTTACATGCACAATTACTGTGCATTGATGCACTTCATAATCCCTTCTGTAAACTCACAGGCTTTCTTAAGATGGTAAATGAAGCTGGTGTTGTCTAACACCTGTAGAGATGTTCATGGAGTAGTTACAACTGATCTTTCTTTCAAGATTCTATTTTTTCCTTTTAACGATGTTCTAACACTTCTAGTGGACAAAACTCCATTTTTCCCCCCAAAGCTAACAATAACTGCATCACACAGTGTAAAAATGCCTCAGTCCTTTGGTGACAGCTTTGCCTACTTTGGAAGCATTTGCAGCAATATGGTGATCTCCAGTTCCTGTGGTAGGGCTGGGTTGAAGCAGCTGAGAGCAATCTGCAAATTGAAATGGTTTTCAGGTAGCTCTTAAGAGAAGCACCAGCTTTTAAGGATGACTGTGGCTGTGTGGGAAGCACATCCTTGTCTCTCTGCAGCTCCATTCCTGCTTGCTGCCCCTCTCCATCCGGAAGCTCTGGTAACTGCAGCCCTTGCCTGAGGGTTCTTGTGACTTTTCAGTGTGCAGAAGGTTTTTTGTCTTTTCTTCTAAAAGGATTCATTTGTTGAAAACTGGTGGAAAACTGGCTCTTGGAGACTGTCATAAGGACAATTCCTTATTGGCAGCAACTTACACAGCAGTTGCTCAAAACTTCCTAAACAAAGTTTGTGCTACACAAGGGAGTGCTTCTGCTTTATGCCAATGAAAGGGCTTTGTTGGCTGCAAGAAGCAAAATTCTTCCTTTGCCTGACCCTTTTCTCATCAAGACAATATATTAACTAAATTTTCATAGAGCTTAGCAGCTGCAGCCTTTGGCAGGTGACAATTGCCTTCTTGTAACCCTGTGCTTGTAAAGGGTGTGCAAAAGGAGTAACTCACTGCAGTGGGGAGCCACCTCTGGGCCCACCCTTTCCAAATCCTCCTTTTGCCCCACTGAGAAAACCAGCTGTGTAAACCTCACAGGTGTTGGCCAGCTCTTCAAAGGACTGCTAAGAGGGTGTTTTAAGTATCCATCTTGGGTGCCAGTGCTGGGTTATGGACTGTGCTGTTGGAAGAGGAAGAACCTTTCTCAGAAACCGGGGATAGCTTCCTTCTGGTGCTAACACCATGTGGGCAGTGCTGAGTGAAAACCAACCATAAGTTCCTTGCATCCTCTGTGTGCCTCAGCACATCAAGGGGTATTTCTTAGCAACACCAGCAAGGAAGGGCTTCCATTTTCTGGAGAAATCCCAGTGTAACATTCCTAAGTCCAGGGAGCTGAGACCTCAAGCTTGTGTGAGGTGGATAAAAAGAAAGCTGAACCCCTGGGTTGTTTAGCTGGATATTCAGGCTGCAGTGTGGACATCTTCATGCTCTGTTGATGTCACAGTTGTTTAGTACTGAAAATGGTGCAGGCCAAATTGTACTGATTTGCAAGCTGAGCTTAATTAGGATGACAGGAGATGTTATATAAATGCAGCTTTGGTGAAACTGCTTCTGACCTCAAGTAACAGAACACCTGAAACTTGCCATCCTGGTGAGTGGAGACTAGTATGGGTGCATGATAATATCTGCATTGCAGAGTGGTTTAAAAAAAACCCTAACTTAATACAGCCCGGTTTAAGAAGTAATTGAATGAGCTGGAATTATAAAAATAAAGCTGTTTGTTCCTGTCTTTAAAAAGCCCCAAAGCAAAATTTACTGGAAAACTCCCTTTTTTCCTGCGTTGTTGCACACAAACCTAAACAGTAGTAATACAGGGATTTTTAGGATGACAGGTTCTACTTGTTTGTGGGTTTTAGTGGGTTTTTTCCTTTCTTTTTCTCCAGAAATACCAACTGTAACAAAGCAGATCTTGAGACAAGACTCTGGTACTACCTCTGTCAGAGTGGAGTAGGAAACAAAACCTGTTTTAAGATCGAGTCAGAAATTATATTGGTGAGACTATTTCCAGAACCAGCCTGAGAATGCAACATCATATTCTAACACAGAAATTAGATGCATTTGAACTTGAACCTGTCCCTGTAAATAAGTAGAAAGCACAAGCATGAAAGGTGTGCTGTGCACAAGGCCTGGCTGGGCACCTCGTCCTGGGTCCTGTCCATGGAGGGAGGTGAACACGTGAAGCAGGGAGTGGGGAACTGGCATTGCAGTGGGTAGGAAGCTGTTCTGACTTCACAGGGAATGTGATGATATCTAAAATACCTTCCTTTTCTTCACAGTTCAGCCCAAAATTGCAGTAGTCAGGTGCCTGTTGCTGCAAAGCCAGGGATCCCCTTGCTGGACCAGCTTTAGCATCCTGCTGTGTTTAAGGACCCGAGCCAGTGTCTTATTCCTGCTTGAACATTTGTCACTCTGCCATCATTACTGTTCTTTTGGGAGCTGAGAGTTGCATTTCCAACTCTTCAATTTCATGTGGTTAGGTACACTGCTCATGTCCTATGTAACTGAACAAAAATTTAGCAGGCAGTTTTAGAATAATGTCATATGAAACTTCAGTTTAAACAAACTTTTAATTGTTGCTGAGATTGTTTTCTCTGTTAATAAAAATGCTCTTTCATTCCATATCAAGTGTTCAAAAAATACATAAGATTTGAATGTAAGCATGCAACAGAAAAGAAAATATGTCACTTGTATGTGAACAGGATAGGCCAAGGGTCTCTGGGGCATGATTTCCTAGATTGGAAGCCCATACTTGTAAAGGCAGTGTGAATATATGAGTGAGTTCCACATCTTGATTTCTAGAGAAAATAAAGGCCTGAAGTACAAAAATTCCCTGTATTTGTAGGTACAGATCTGGTTTTATACCTGCTCCACTGTTGCCTGCCTTCGGCCTTTGGAGACAGACTCCAAGGTGATTGTGTAGGAGCACCATGCCTTGGGTACCTGTTTATTGAACTCCACCTGTTCCACTGCAAAAAATCACCCAAACGGACATAATTTAATTTTTTGGATTTGACAAGATTATAATGCAATTATAATGCAATATTATAATGCAATTTTGATGTAAAAGGAATGGTGTAATTCATACTTACTTGCTTATGTAGTCACATGTCTGTGATCTCTTGGCAGCTGGAACTTGGGACAGCTTATCTCCTTTTTAGTAGAGTTTTTAAAATATAGCATCTTTTCCAAATGTAATTAATTTGTGGCAATAGTAGTGTTCCATTACGTTGTGTTTGTGTAAAGAATTAGGCTGTACAACACCGGGAGTGTCCGTAGCTCTGTACTTGTATCATTGTTGTCAATTTGACTTCCTGTGCAGGTTTTTACATAACTTCTGTGGCTGTTTAGCCACGTGATTGATGATAATAAATGGTCAAAGTGCTGAAATGGGCATCAAAGCAGAACCTGTGGTAGAACATACATTGTTTCACAGGTTGCTCCTTTTCATTCTTTCTGTTGCAGAGGTGGTGGCTACCTCTGTGGAAGCTTGCTGCCAAATTCCCTTTGAATTAAAATCTCTAGGGGGGAGCTGAAAGGACAGTCTGGCAGAGAGACTTGTAAAGGTAGTGTGGATATGGGCCATTAGCAAGAGGCATCTCTAGTTTTGACTGTTGTTTTGTTTCCTTTAATTTAATACTTATGCAATTTTTCAGTTCAAACAGCTCAAAATTAGAATGAAACAACTTAAGGCACACGGGGTGGAAAGACATCATCCTGCAGATTTGAATGTGGGCTATCTTGAGGTGCCTCCTAAAGAGAAGAGAAAATTAGCCTAAAGTACAAATTCACATCTAAAAATCCCTGGTGAAGGAACTCCTGTGCCCTCTGCTGAGGGTTACCTTCCCAAAGAATCTGGCCTTGGCAGAACTCTTTGTGTCCCCTCCACTGGTGGATTAACAGCTCAAGTGGGAGGTTGTAGCGGAACTACTCTGAATTTACACCTAGAGGGTGAATCACCAGGGAGGTCACTGGCATTGCAGCTCTAAAAAAAGAGATGTAGCTTGAGGAGGATTGTGTAATGCCTTTGTGTAGTGTGTGAATGCGACTTTTTTTGACGAAGAAGTGCCAAGGCATCTGTGGAAACATTTTTGTTTGTCTGCAGGAGATGAGCAGACCAGTTGGAAGAAGCCTCAGTTAGACATGCTAGCAGGAAGCTCTTCCTGTAGAAGTGGTAGCTGTTGCTGGAAGACATTAAAATTGTTCATCCAAGTTCTAAACATAGCTTATTTATTCACATTTTAGTCTAAAAACACCTGTTATGAGACAGAAATGATGAATAAAGCTGTTAGGTAACTTCAGTAAGTCCTGCAAATAGCATGCAGTACAGGATTGAAGGTGTAGCAGCATAGATAACAGTATTATCCTAAATAGAACTTCTTGAGTTTAGTTCAATACTAGCTGAAGGACTGATGTGTTTTTTCCCCTGAGTTTCTCAGGCTCTGGAAGGGCTCAATATGTGAACAAAGATGTCTTTCATAATAGGGAAGCTGTAAAGCAGCATGTTGTTTGAAGTACTGAGAATTTAATCTTGTTACTAATTTTGACAAGTATTTCTACCATGTCTGTCATTGCATTCAACACCTCTATAGTAATCCAGTCCTGGAAGGTTTTATTTATCATGTGGATTTACCCTTTGGATTACTTTGGCAGTAGTGGGGGGAAGAGAGACTGGAAGGGGGAATATTTAAGGTCTGCTTAATATTTTTTCCCTTCCCCAGTACATTGCTTTATCTAGCATTCATACTTGCTTTTTTTTATTTCTGTTTGTTATGTTGTGTAGTCTTGTACCAATATCTACAAGCAGAACTCCATGGCAAGAGCTCAGACACTGCAGACAAAACCTCAGGTAAAGAGGGATTAAGGATAAAACAATGATCAGGACCTCTCTGTTTCTTGATTTTCAGTCTTCTAACTCTTCTTGAATCAAATTAAAGATCACAGATCAAAATCAAAACCAAAACTCTTGGACTTTTTCATTCTTTTACCTAATTTAAATCAATATTTGGAAAATTTTGTTCTGTTTCTTGAAGCTCTCTTGGCAGATGTGGTTCTCCAGCAAAATCCCACAGTGGTGTGAATATATTGGTGGAGAGGAGACTGGTCTAGGTCTCTGTGCTTAATAGACTGAACAACATCTTGCATGAGGCCATTTTAGAGGGTACTTACCCAGAAATCTAACAAGGCTTAGATTTCCTCCTTCCAGAGGGGACTGGAAGTTTCAGCTCCACCAGTTTCTGCTGCAGAGACACAAAGTTTCCTGACACCTCAAGGAAGCTTATTTTGCAGTCTAGATTTAAATAGCAATAGTGCTGAGGGTCACATAGACACATAACCCCTAAAAAATTCCAAATCATGTAGATGTATTGATAGGGTACACATGCCCCTATGGTTTCCTGCTTAAATATGATCCATTAATTCCTTAATATATTGGCATACAAAAGGCAAGTTAGGCACTGCCCTCCTCCTCAGCCCCTCAAAATCCATTGCCATCTTACAGGCAACTCAGATTTAAAAACTTTTGAAATGAAAACTGTTTTGTCTGCCTTGTCCCAGTCCTCCCTTTCATATCATCTCCATCCTCTGCTGTGAGGTTGTGAGAATGTGAGGTCAGAAATAAGAACTCTGAGTTAATGTCCTTGAACTCTGCTCTGCCTCCCACTGCCCCCTTGGCATCCTGGGGAGGCATGAAAGAAAAGCAGCAGAGCAGTTTCTACACTACTTAAACTAACCAGTCCCTGAGCCTGACAATGAACAGCTTGCTTGCTCTCCAGCCAAGCACTGTTATTCCTGTGCCCACATTGTTTTCTCACTCACACATTGTGTATTATTCACATCTCGTGCAGGGTCATCCTGGTATTTAGTAAGCTGAATAAAATTCCATCTGCAGGAGGGGGCATAGCTGGGTGTCTGAGCACTTTTAATTAGAGGTGGCTATCACAGAGGTGGTCACCATGAGCACTGTGCATAGCTGTGCTCCCAGCACGTTCCTCTAAAGGAATAAAAGATATTTTTGTTCCTGTAGTCACAAGCATTCCTGTCCACGTTCCAGAGCTTGGAAGGAGTGACAGATAGCTCGCATTCCCTGGACCAGAGGGTGTGGGTGGAGGATGCCTCTGCCTATTTGGTACAAGGCTTTGTATGCCTCTGTCACTGGGACAATTAATCGAAACAGATCTGTTTAAACCAGAAGATGGCTAAATTTTTACATGGGATCACTCTTAGGAAAGTCATTGTGATTAACAACTTCATGACTGCAGCAGCATTTCCCTAGTAATTGTGTCCTTCATCCAAAACACAGATCAGGCTTATTTTCTAATTTTGAGCAATCTTTTTGTTTTGAAACAAAATTAGCACAGGTTTTTTTTTGACCTAGCATCCATCATTTCACCATTTGCTTTTAATTTGAAACTAAATGTCCCTTTAAAAGCCAGCTCCAAAAGGGAAGGCACAAGTTGTTTGAGTACCATTAAGAGAATGTAGTATCCAAATGAGATGGAAACTGAATCTGACACGTTTTAGACAATTTTTACAAGTACTTGAATTTTTTTTAAAATATCCTGAAGGCAAAAGGATTCAATTCAAACCCAATTTTTAAATTAGCCTCTGAGAGGCAGCTGTCTCTGTAAGTTATGCTGTTTGCATGGGCAGCATGAATCAAATACAATATTCCTGTCCATAGTCATAGTGCAGTTATCTGGCCATTAGTATTTTAGCAAATGGATTCAATTTGCATTTAATCCTTGGTTCACTTTAAATGTGCCTTGCTAATCCTGTTTGGAAAGTTAGCAAAGAAGCACTTAAAAGCACGTGGGAGGTTTAATGAGAATTCACTGTTTATCCAGAATAACAGCCAAGTAAATTCCGTCTGCCACGTGTGACTCAGCAGTTCAGAAGTACCTGAGAGCTGATAGCATCAGGTACCCTTCAGTCCAGACCCCTTCCCTCATGTTTGCCAAGAAGATTCTGCTCCCTGTGGGTCTCTTCCAGCTGTTTGTCAGTGTGGAGCTGGCTGTTGTGGTCCATGTCTCTCATCTGGTTTTGCTGAGAGTTGGGGGGTTTCCTGCTGGATTGGGCAAATGATGATATTTCACCCTCACACACAGGCTGCTCCTGTCACATCCTTGTACTGTTTTTTTCCTAATTTATGTATCTCCTCTAAAAGTTTGCTTTCTGTGAGGCAGCTTTGTGTGGAGGGTGCAATGTCATGTCCTTTCAAGCTAATGACAGATTGATTTACTCTAGTGTGGTGTCTTGGCTCTTCTCTTTTCCCTCATGATCACTGATTGAGAGAATTGTATTTTCTCTGTGTGTGTTTTACCTCAAGTTTATATTTTCTTAAACCACTGGAGTGGTAAAATGCAAGCACTGCAGAGACTCTACAAAGGTAAGTTGTTTGTACCATTTACTTTCCTGGATAAAATGAATCCATGTTGTCAGCCTACAGGGACATTGTAACTGCTGGTTTTGGGCAGCTGGATTTCTTAAAGCAATGCTTATACTTGATAACCAAAACTTTTTTATTTTTTTGTCATGAGAAAGGAAACCTTTAAAGAAATTTAAACTTCAGCAGTCACCTACTGTTAGCAGTGGAGAACTTAATGAAGTCACCAGATATTCTCTTCTAACTTTTAGTAGAAACAACCAAATAGATTTAGTGTCAAATACCTGCCCTTCTGCCAAGTCACAGTTGTAAGGGAGACTCTGTCAGATGTGAGAATGATTGAAGATCTAATTGGGAAATCACCTCATGCATATTTGGTTGATTATGCAAGCGTGTTAATTATTGTTTGATTCTAAGAGCTAAAAATATTTCTGAGTATGTCTAAGTACATACCTGGGGAGAAAATTTTTGCTGGCTTTGCTTGGGGGGATCTTTATTGTGTGAAATTTTGGGAATTGGTGGATGACTCTGTGTCTTTAATGGCTCTGCAAAGAACTTTTGGACCAAAATAAGAGGTTATTCTACTGCCATGTTCTGAAATAGAGAAATGGTGTCTGGTTTTGGTGTACTTGTCTGAGCTTGTAACTGAGCATGAGGAGGATTTTCATAGATTATCAAATCCAGCCATTAAACCTGGCTCTGCCTTTTTACTGTTAAAACATATCCCCAAATGTCCCATCCTGATGTTTTTTGAACACTTCCAAGGGTGGTGATTCCACCACCATGATGCTGCAATGTGTCTAAATCCTGTGTTCAAAATAAATATTGTATAAAAAATAACATGTTTAAAATCTTAGAGATTACCTGGGACGGAAAAGATTTTAAACCTCTTCTCAGAATGCACTTGCATGTGAGTGCTGTTGGGAGAACTGGTTTAGTGTGATAGTGCAATAGTTGGTCATTTAATTAATAGATTTTAAGAACTTCTTGTTTTGATTACTGTTTTGCATGCTGTGGACAATCCAATGTTGGGAACTCCATTAACAATATCACTGTGAAATACAGATTTGTATGCTGATAACTGGATGCATTTCTGCTTGAAGTCCAAGTTCAATCTTCTGCTTTGCACTTGCTGGATTCTTTCTGTGAAAAAAGTCTGTCCTTGAAATCTGATGTAGAAAAAATAAATGTTTCATTTTTACACAGGATTTTTAATATAAAAAGATCAACTATAATGAATCCTTTAATAATTTATAATAGCCAAGAGGTGCTCATATTTTTTATTGACCTTAAAGACAGCTTATAACAAACTTGAGGGAAAGTGCTCTTTCAGAGACTAAGTAAAGTCTGTCTCTAGATACTCAAGCTATTGGGGAAGGCCAAGAATCCAGCTGATTGCAAGGTCTTTTTCTGTGAAATTTCAGTAGCGACTTTTCTCTTGACAATCTATTTCCATTCTGTAAATACTAAACTGGCAGCTGTGTTGCAACTGCAGTAAGATTTTGTGGAAAGGAGGGTACGGTCAGACTGAAAGGGAATCTTTTCTGTTTCTCTTTTAAAAGTAGTACCTCTGTTGAGAGTCAAAATGTTTATCAGATTTCACAAAAAAAAAAAAGAAAAAAAAAAAAAAAAAAAACCCAAGCCAGCTCTCTCTGAACCCTCACTGCTGTTTTGAGTCATTATTTCTTCATTTGTTGCAGGAGAGAATTTTGACCAGAGTCCCCTAAGAAGAACCTTCAAGTCCAAAGTTTTGGCCCATTATCCTCAGAACATCGAGTGGAACCCCTTTGACCAGGATGCTGTCAACATGGTAGGTAGAGAAAAACTCTCTCTTCTCAAATTGTCACCTGACAGTGTCACCTCTTGAGAGGTTCCAGGGTGGTCTACAGCCAGCCCTTGTGATGCTCTGGTGATCTTGTGGTTGTGGTGCTTCTGCTGGCACTAAGAGCACTCACTAGGCATGCTGCTGTAGAGGAAGAGGTGTTGTGAAAACACAGAATACTTCCAGGCACAACAAGAGTGAACTGCTGTGTTTCCCTTGTTCAAAGTGTGCTGTGTGATGGAACCAGTCTAAGCACCAGCCCAGGGACTGGGTGAGGAGGGGTGTGGTCACCTAGGATACCTGTCCACAGGTAGGAAGGGGGCAAACCAAGGAATTTTGGGATACTGATATCCATGTGAGGTTTTTGAATACAAAACACCTTGATTCTGCACACAAGGGGAAGAGGAATCTTTGCACAGAAGCTGGAACTTACCTAAACCACAACTTTTGTTGGGTCATCAGTTTTAATGGCACCTCTGCACCAATAATCTCCTGTACATCTCTTTCTGCTCAGTTACATTTGGTGTGAGCATCTGTGGGGCTGGGTACCATGGGCTGGGAAGGGAGGTGAAAACAGTTCCTGGTGTGAGGACAGTGACAGCTGAAAGACTGATGATCCACTGGGAAATTTTGTGAAGAGCTGGTAATTGAAGGATAATTCCAAAATCACCAAAGCACTTGTTAAGAACATGACCTGACGAAGACAACAGATTGCTGGTATTTGAGCTTCCTGTACAGAAAATGTCATTTGTTTCTTAATTTAAAAGTAACCATGTTTTATAACAGTGACACTGAATAGTATTGCCACTTTTGGCTGTTTCCATAGGTATGCATTGGGTCCAACTCGATATTGGAATATTAGGGAGGCCCTTTCCCCAGTCTAGGTTAGATGAGCTTTGCATTTGAGGAAGGCAGGACAGCACACTACCTGCTTCAAAACAGAGCTGACCTCTTTGTATGGTGCAAGTGGCAAGTCAGGAGAATCTCCTGGCCCTCACCAGCAGATAGGGAGGTGGGGAATACATAGGACCCACTTTAAATTGGCTTTTCCAAATGCAAAAATGCATTTGTAACTTCCCTGCAGTCATGAAGATGTAGATTGAGTTCATCTCAATTCCAAATTTTATTTTTAGCATTCTTCCAAATATTTAACACAAGAGCACAGGAGCTGGAAGTAGCAGTGATGCAGAGAGCTGATTCTGTGGCCCTGCACTTGCACAGAAAGGCAGAGATGAGCCCAGTCACTCCCTCTGCCTGCTGACAGCTGGAGATTTCTGTCTTCTGCTTCCAAATGTGCACTGCTGGAGTTGGGGTGGTATTTGGGTTGGTCTCCACATCACTTTGCTTATACTGAAGGCATGAAGGACTCAGAGCAATGCTTTGTCAGCAGTTAAGATGTAATAGCTCAACTGCCAAGGCTATTTCTGCCTTTCTGTTCTGCCTTTGCATTGGGGGTGTTGCAGTATGAACATGAGGGGTGAGGGGTGTGCAGCAGGAATAAAGCAGCTGGAATTGCTGTGTTATTTGTCTCTCACGTTACAGTGGAGAATGTCTAATATTCATGAAGTGTGATCACAGTATCAGACAAAAATGGAATGCCAAAACCAGCAGGAGACATATTAAAATAATTGAACTGAGCTGCATTGACCACATCTTTCATTTGCAATGTGTCTTGGAGAAAAAATAAAGCATCTACTAACAGCAGCAGTTTTTAATGATCTTTTAAATTATCTGTTGGAAAACGTCTTTATTGTTTTGATCTGAAACATTATTTAAAGTAATACCCACCTCCACAGAATCCCTTGAGGCAATTATTGGCCTTTCTGATCTTGGCTTGCTGCATTAGTTCTGCCTATGTGTTTGCTTTATGTGAGCTTCCAGAAGCAATTTTCCTCAGAGAATAAAATGCATAAATCCTTGAAGGTTAACTTGTGTGAACTTTGGCTTTGCTGGATGCCTAAGGAATTTCAGTTGCCTTCTGGAACCATCCTGTCACTTTAAAAATAGCCCCCTGAAGTCCCAAGCAATCAACCTGCCAAAGAGTCATGTTTTCTCTCTCTTTCAAAGTATGTGTCAAAGTACTGAGTTCTCTTTAATGGGAAATTGTGTCTTTCCCCCCACTGCTTTTTGTGATTATCCCTGCCTAACCTCATATACTATCTTCTGTGGCCATTCTGCAAGTAAGTGTTGTACCAAACTAAAGTTCTCAGTAGAGAGATACAGAAATTTTTAGAGTATGAACTTCCTATTTTAGCCCTCTGATTCATCAAGGTATATAAATCTTAGCCTGTATTTCTGAAGCTCAAGGAAGCATTATCTGTTTAATGTCTCATGTACTGAAATAAAAGAATTAAAGGTTCCCTGGTGGAATTTGAAAGAGCAGGCTTTAACACAAACAAAAGCATCTTTCTTTCCACCCCCTCGCCCACAGTGCAATTTGGGTTTGGAGCTTGCTCCCACGGCATGTTGTGAACATGAGAAATACACAGAGGAGTAAGAAGTGAAATGAGGGATCTAGTGGAGAGGAGGTGCTCCAGAAGGGACCTTTGGTTCAGAAATACCTGCAAATGATGATGGCTGGGAGAAGGAGGAGGGAGGGATTATGGTGGGGAGTGGCTGTGTCCTGCCTCTGTGCCTGGGGAAAAGGTATCTCCTACTCAGGACTTCCAGAGATGGGTTATGGATTAGTATGGATTAGTTTTATCTATCCTGGTGTAGCTTCTGCTTGTTTTTACCAACCATTTTGGCTATAAACCTTATTGCAAATATGGTGCAATTCTATAGTTTTCTGCTGATGGATACCTTTAAATATAAATAGTGAAGTGGGAAACCAAAATGCCAATGTCCTTTGATCAGTAATCTTGGACAGTTTTCAGTATTGGTACAAAGATGCAGTGCAGGTGACTGACTGTGTTCTCAGCATTAGTGAGCCAGATTCACTCCAGCAGGCTAAAATTTCACCCCCCTTAGCACATCCCAAGCTGCTCTCCAACACTCCCCTGTGTCATGTGTGACACAGATGAGATGGGAAGTGATTGATGTCCGAGGCCCTAAGATGAAAGTTTTCATGCATTAACCGCAAATTCAAAGCTTTCTGTATTGCTGGAAAATGATTACAGGCTCTTCCTTTTGATCTTAGCTTCTTAAGTGACTCCTGGTCATTCCTCCTGCCTCGGTTCTTCCCATCTTTTTTTTTTTTTTCCTCTGCTTTTTCCTGTGTCCTCTTATAGGTCTAACAACAGCAGAGTCTCTGGGCCAGGGTTTGCAGCCAGGGTCTTAAAAGGTCAATATTCTGCATGTGTCAAGTCGTGGCTGAAACTTAATAGAAGGGCATCCCTTTGTGTGTGTTTACCCAGTATGTAAAGGACAAGAAATAATAATTAAGGCTTGGAGGAAATTCATTTAAACAGCCTTCTGAAACTGTCTCAACTGATCTGAATTTCCCTGATGCCTATCTGGGTCTGATTATAATAGTATATCTAATTTGCTTGTCCTGGTATTTTTCACCTGGTAAAGTGAAGAAAATTTAATCTCTGACAGCATTGAGATTGAAGCCTATGATTTCAGCCTGGTTGGCTTTGATAAGGCTTATAGCCACCACTGAAAGCCCACATTCTAGAAATAAATTTTTATTAAGCAAGCCTGCCAAAAAATGAGGTTAAGAGATATATTTATTGTGGAGAATAAATTTAAATAAAGTGTGAAACAAGGGGCTTTTACTAATTCTGTATTGGAGAGGCCTTGACCGTGGCACTGCTGTTAATGCCTCAATAAAAACTATAAAGCTCTTGAGTAAAAATGTGGCTGCTCTTCAGAAATAGTTCAAGCTGCAATTTCATGGTTTGTGTCAGCAAAGCCCATCAATTGAATTAAGTTCTTCTGCCAATTCCAGGCTACTTACTTCCCTACACATTACCTTTTTGAGCAATACCTAAGAGCTGTCCTAGATAATTTAGGGGCCTGATACCCTGTTGTGGAGTCTGGGCCACTTACCTGATTCCCAGCTATACCAGGCTGTTGAATTGTCTCTGCAGCGTGCACTGCTGAAGTTCAGGGTAGGATGTGCCTGAAAATATAGAAATATTTCTCCTGACCTCTTCCAGCATTGGAGGAATTTACTCCTGGTCAAGGTGAGACTTTAGGGGACACACTCAGTTGTGCCTAGATTCACATATCGTAGTAAAGTTGGCTTCTACTGTTGCCTTTTTTGAAAAGGAACACTTTGAAGGTTCTCCTTCTCTTCTTTCCTTTTATTTCTTCAGATGGTGCAAATAAAGCTATAGTCCTTCGTTTATAAACATATTTACTTAGCTAGAAGGTGAGGAGTTTCCTGCTGATGTGCAATTCAAACAAGTTTTGCTGGATGTTTGTTATTTTGTATCAGATTGTTGATAGCATTCTCAAAGAATGTCTGGAAAAATGCCTTGATTTATCACTAGGGCCCTGCTTCAGAGAAACACCCAGTGTAGTAGAATCAGTGCAAGGGGTTTTGCTGAGTGGTAAATCAAAAATGAGGCTTTCATAGATTTTGGGTGTTTCCCTCCCTGCCCCTCCCTTTTTCCAGTCTAA
Organism: Cisticola juncidis; assembly: GCA_013400215.1. NCBI lineage: Eukaryota > Metazoa > Chordata > Aves > Passeriformes > Cisticolidae > Cisticola > Cisticola juncidis. The sequence continues at coordinate 69,794 of VXBR01001569.1, read as the reverse complement.
GCTATTTGGTAGCACTTAGAGAAGAAAGTAAATGTAATAGCTGCCAGTCAGTTGGGGTTTGGTTTGTTCGTTGGTTTTTCCCCCCCAGAAAATTAGGGAAGATCAAAGAATTCCAAAAAGTCTATGTAATTTAAATTCAGTGGTATAAAATGCTTCCTTGGCTCTCTGATTTTAGAGTACTCTGGGCATGATATATGCAAATGAGAGCAAAACTGGATGTTTTTATGTGATGCTTAAGGAAATGACACAAAGGCTGTTCAGTAGTGAAAACAGTTTCAGCAAGTAATGAAAATGAGTTGTAATGACTTAATAGATGGATTATTTTTGAGGGTGCTCTCCTTTCTTCGGTCACATCTCCGTCTTAAGTAGCATCAGTTTGAGGCTGTTTGTTCTCGGATACTTCTTATGTCTAGAGGTAAATGGCTTGTTGTGATGCAGCAGGTAAAAAGAATGTGCCTGTACAGCAAGAACAGCCAAACAGGATTGTGTCTGAGGTAATTCTCTGTCTCTTCTCCCCTTGCCCAGCTGTGTATGCCCAAGGGGCTGTCCTTCAGGACGCAGGTGGATAACCGAGACCCGCAGCTGCACTCGTTCATCATCACCAGGGAGGACGGCTCGCGCACCTACGGCTTTGTGCTCACCTTCTACGAGGAGGTCACCAGCAAGCAGATCTGCACGGCCATGCAGACGCTGTACCAGATGCACAACGCCGAGCAGTACGGCAGCGTCTGCGCCTCCTCCTCCTGCAGCATGGACTCCCTGGCCAGCAGCATCGACGAGGGCGACGCCACCTCGCTGGCCAAGCTGCAGCGCTACAACTCCTACGACATCAGCCGGGACACGCTCTACGTCTCCAAGTGCATATGCCTCATCACCCCTCTGCCCTTCATGCAAGCCTGCAAGAAGTTCCTGATCCAGCTCTACAGGGCGGTGACCTCCCAGCAGCCGCCCCCTCTGCCCCTGGAGAGCTACATCCACAACATCCTCTACGAGGTGCCCCTGCCGCCCCCGGGCAGGTCGCTCAAGTTTTATGGGGTTTACGAGCCCATCATCTGCCAGAGACCTGGGCCCAACGAGCTGCCGCTCTCTGACTACCCTCTGAGGGAGGTCTTCGAGCTGCTGGGCCTGGAGAACCTGGTCCAGGTCTTCACCTGTGTTCTTCTGGAGATGCAGATCCTTCTGTACTCGCAAGGTGGGCGCTCCTCCGGCAGTGTTTGTTTCCAGCGGGCAGTTCCTGGGCAGCTGCAGCCACGGGAGCTCATAGAATTTCATGTTATATAGAGCTAAGGTTGATTTTTGAAATGTGAGAATGCATTGGAAAAATGAGAGAAATTAGTGTGTCCTAATGAAAGCAATAAATAATTGTTTCCTCCAGGCAGTCTAGGTGCTGCTTGTTTAATTATGCATTGTATTTATCAGTTGTAGCAGCTAGCAATAGAATACACTTGATTTTTATCCTCACACTGGCCTTGATTATGCAAGACAGCATGAAATTAATCCTATCTTCTTCAAAAATACCAGCAGAAAGTAATACATCTTGCAGAAGACACTCTTGCTGCTACTTTATTTTTCAAATTTCAGCAGCATGTCAAAGTCTGGTGTAATTTCCTGTTTCCCATATGATGGATGTGTTTTTGATGAAACACTGAGAGTGTTTTAGCAATGGAGGCTAAAGATTTAATGGTGAGTTGAAACTGTGTGGAGCTGCAGGTCATTCCTCTTTAGTCCTGCTTGAGGTGTTTGGGAACGTTGCTGACAAGGATGCTGGTACTTCTTTTTGAGACACTAAGATTGCACTTGGCCAAACATTGGCAGAACTTGCTTGCACAGAGCCTGTCCATGTTCCATGTTGAAGTGGGCCAGCAAGCTTTGGAAAATCTGGTTTTGAAAACATTTTCTCTTATGGTTGTGTCTTTCAGTAGTAGTGCAGCACTCTGCTGCAGGTTTGGGGAATCCTGACTTAGTACTGGACGTGCTTTGGGGTTTTACACCCCTATTACTGTTTCCTCTAGGATGGTAGTTCCTGTGAGTCTGGCCCTGGTGGTGTTCAGATGCCCAACATGTCAAGTTCAAGTTTTCCTGCTGATTTTCAAGGGGGTGTTCAGACTTTTTGGGTGTTCCTCTGAATTTCACTGGAAGCCTGTCCATGTAGTTTGGATTCCCAAATGGCATCTGTGATTCTGACCCTAAATTAGGAAAATGTGTCTCAGGGAAAAATATTTGGGGGTGAGGGGAGTGGTTTCATCAGAGAAGAGCGAAAAACCTGGAGCCAGGAAGTACACATGCCTTGTAGTGAAAAGAGGAAAAGATGCTGAATCCTAGGCTTTTCAAGAGTAGTGGTTCAAGCAGCAGAGAGCTTGAAATGGAGCGGGGAGGTAGGATAGGAAATCATCTAAAATGAGTATGGATAATGAACCTTCAGGCTCCAGAAGGGATCACTTGGGTTTATCATATAGAAGTAAAGGTCAGGAAGTGTGTAATGGTAATGCTAATAACTAAATTACTGAGAATGGGGAGGAATGTTCAGGGAGGTGGAAAAAGGGTAGTTCTTCTGCAAATGACTGAATTCAAAGGACTGATAGTTCTTTGCAGAGCTCTTCTCCACATGGACTCCAGGGGTTTGCTTTCAAGAACTGAAAATGAAAGGTTTTATCTTTTCTCAGTTTGAAGTGTGAGCAGAAATCCTGCTGTTAGTTTTGATTAGGCTGCTTTTCCCTCCTTCCTGCTTCTATGTGTGTGTGCACTTATTCCCTTTCTTCCTCTGCTGGAATCGTGCTGCCTTTGCCACTTTGCACTGGGGTTTGCAGTTAAACAGCAGCACCACTGAAACGGTTCTCACCCATCCCTGCTCATCAGTCCCACCCTGCTCCCTGCTTATGCACTCACTGAGAGCTAAGAGTTTTTTTTTCTTTTTTCTTTCTCACTGAAAGATAGTAGAATTAGGAAAAATGTGCTTGTCAGGTTACATTTTATTAATATTTTGTGCATGTGGAGAGCAACCTGTATATGCATTACTTTTGTAATAATTATTGAGACAGACACAAAATATCTACTAAGTAATTTTGACTCAGCCTTCATGTTCACCATAAGTTAGATAAATGTTGTTTTTCCAATTACTGGTTATGATTTAAGGGTTTACTTGGTTTGTTTGGTTTCATTGTGTGGGGTTTTTTTTGAAGTGAGATAGTGAGAAGTAATCCTTTCCACCCTTCAAATTGCAGCATTTTTTCTTTGCCCTCTCTTCTCTTTTATTTGTGAATCTAGGGATGTCCTTGACATGACTTTTACTTGCCTGTCTAGTACAGACACAGTTTAATGGTGCATGGGGGAAAGTATATAGCTGTATTAGGGAAATTCTGAGATTATGTAAATAGCAGTGTAATGCTGCTATTTCCCAGAGGTGAGGAATGTGGAGTGGAGGGCGAGTGCAAAGCCTCAGTTTTGGCGTACTCTGATAGCTGAGTGCTTAGCTAATTGTGCACTGAGGCTTCTTTTAAATGTCATTTCTTGCAATTCCTGAAAATGAAAATTGTGGCTATTTACCAATTTGAGACATAACCAGTCTAGAAGGTGCTGAAATCTGCTCTCTTCAGATTTGAGATCCATTGGGGAGAAACATTTTTTTAACTCCCAAGTTCTTTCAAGACAAAAGATGAAAAGGTTTTGGCTGGCATATCTCTTGTTCCAAAATAACAAACGGGAGAGAGATTTTGCAAGTTTTCCCTTCTTTGCCTTCCTGCTTTAAAGAGGGTGGACTCACTGGAGCATGTTTCCAGAGGCCTGGCCTTGCTGCAGCCTTCCCAAACTCAAGAAATTAGTAGAAGATCCTCTGGTTGCATTTTCAAGCAAGACAGCATTATTTACACAAAATCACAATTCACTAACATTATCCTGTAATGAAAAGAAATCAGAGCTGGACCAAACCCTACTTCAGTTCACTAAACTATTTCAGTGAAAGCTGCTGTTTATATGTATGGGAAATGCAAGCTGACCTTTTTGTGGTTCTCCTAGACCTCTTGGAAGGAAGCTTTTCATTTAAGCTTGCTGAAAAATTAGTTCTTCTTCTATAGAATAAAGGCTTCTTTTGGAAAGTGGAGTGAAAATAGAAATTGTTGCACAACCCTGACCATACAGTGAGCCTAGTTGGTAATAACAGCAGTGAAAGGCTGGCAGGAAGGTAGCACAGAGTCTGTACTGGCTTTTCTGGTGTGATTTTTCTCAAGGGAACTTGGAGTTGGAGATGAAAAAGTTTATTTTTAACCCTGTAGCTTGAACATATTGTTTCCAGCTCTCTAAACAAAGGCATGTAAGTCAAAGAAGAGGTGAGGATGTTGGGTGACTTTACCCAGCCTGCCCTGATGTGTTCCCAGGGTGATCCAAGAGTGTCTGGCACAGCTCTGCCTTGGGGACAGGACCAGGGAGTGGCTGTTTGCACCATGGCTGCTAGAGTCATCTTTGGGTATCCAGATGCACTGTTGATGGTGTCTTAGGGCTGATCCACCCCTTGGGAAAATGCATGGATTGTAGTGGATTGTAGCTTCACTTTCCAGCTGTGGTGGTCAAGCAGAGGGCTGAAGAGACTGGCAGCAAAGAAGGATGAGCTCATTTTTGAAGCTGCTTTGTTCACATTTTGGACTGCATAGCTGGGTAACTGACAGACCTGTGCTTGCATGTCAGTGGCAAGACTGAAAAGATCAGCCCTTATTATTCCTGGAGATTGTGTGGGATTCCAGAGAGTTAATCACAAGCACTGGTGCTGAGAAGGGCCAACTTTGGTCTGCAGAAGGGTACAGAGACCTGTACCTGAAATCACTTTCACTGTACATTAATTCTGCAGCTTCAGGTTACATCCTTCTGCATATAGAGAATATTTTTAAGATTAAATAGGGCAAGTTTTCAACATTTGGGCTTTAAAAACCAAAGGGAGGGATTAGATATGTTTTCCCTGCGATTCTTCAGGGTGCAATCTTTGCAGTGCTCTTGTAAGTGCCCTTTGTTCAGACACAGCTCTCTCGTGCAGCTGTGCAGATGTAAGGTCTTGTTTATGTCCACTCTTCAATAGCCACTACTATTTCCAAGGGATAAGAAACAAAACGCCACTGGTGTGAGATTCCTGCTGGATAGAGATGAATTAAACTGTGAGCTCTCTGGAAACCTCAGCAATCCATTTTTTATGTCTACCTTTTGGGGGATTTAAGCATGAGAGGGAACGTGTGGATGAGACAGAGATAAACTTCTTAGAGCTTAGGCTGTTTTTCCTCATTATAATTTTGAGCGTTTTCCAAGTTGTTTTTCCAAGCGCTTGAGTAATTGCTCCTCCAAGATTGAATTATTCTTTGCATTATTTTTTTTTTTTGATCTTAGAAATTATAATACAAATGACTATGCATATATAAAGTCATTGCCTAGAAAGCCTTGTGTCTGAAAGATCTTTCTTATGAACTCTGTTTTGGGGTAGATTTTTAAAACTAACACATGCATAATGTATTTGCCTTTTAAAGCATTTTTACAACAAATAGTTACACAGAAAACCTTTGCTCTTCTACTCATTATTTAACTTGTTGCCCTCCGCACTCATATTCATCCAAATCAGTGGAAGGTTATTGCAAAGAACAAATTGTGGGGACAAAATCTGTGTGTGCTGTGGAAGAGACATGGGTTTAGTGCCTCAGTAGGACTACACTTGGATGCTGCAGTGCTTGTTTCCCTGGAAAACATACAAGTAATTGGTTAGCAAAATCAGGGAATGACATACAGGCTTCCTTTTTAAGTTAGGTGAAATGACAAAATTGTTTTTTAATGAGAAGTTACTCAATTTTGTTAGCCAAAGTCAGTATGACCTGAAAAGTGAAGGTTTTAAAGCATCTGGAAAAAAGAAGAAGGAGCTGGTTCAGGTCTGTGCCACAACCCCACTCCTGTTTGTGTTCACAGTGAGCTCTAAAGGGAGATGGGGCCACTGCTTTTAACACTCTGACACACACACACCACAATATCACCACTTTTTTTTTTAACTTGGATCTCATTTTTTTCTATGATGAAACATTTTTACCTTGTTGGAATGTGGGGAAGAAAGTTAAGTTAGGCCTTTACATTGCAGTTATGGCAAATGCCAGATAAATAACATGGCAGTCTGCAGTGATCTTGAGCAAAGTTGTTTCCCTGCTGGACTCTTGTGTCCTCCCCATCATCTTGCTGCTGGCTGGGGAGCCTGTTCTGCCCCAGCAGCTACCTGGGGAGGGAGAAAGGGGCTCCCTGTGTCTCCAGGAGCACCTTCATGTGTCCTGCTGGCACCTTGTCAGCCTTGGCACAGACTTTTGCCCTCCTCTCAGAGACTTAACCATGCTGGTAATGGGAGCTAATTCTTGAGGTGGCTCTTTAACATAAATTAATTCATGCTGAACCACTAATGGCAGGCTGGGACACAGTTAAATTATATAAATGGGAATGTATTGAAGCAGAAGCTTTTTATATTAAGGGCTGGGCAACAAGGAAAAAGGGTAAGAATTGGCCTTGGTGAATATTGTCCTTGGGATGTTTCCCTTGGGGCAGAGCTGACCCCCTGTTTGAGAGGCTAATTCTTCAGGCAATTGAATGCAGGCATATCTTGACCCTTCATATTAAGAAAATATGTATTTTCATATTTGCATAAACAGCCATTCTGCTTTTAACAAATAACTGATGTGCTACATCATTCACTGGCAAATCCACCCTTCCTCTGGGGATGGAAGGGCACGGAGATGCTGGGGGTCATTTCCTCAGGACAGTCTGCTGGCTACAACCCCGTGCCATGGCCCTGTCCAGGTTCCCTGAATGCAGCACTGCTGCAGGCTGATCTCTGTAGTGAATAAACATTTCCTGCACCATTTTGGTGTGTTTTATCTGAACATCTCTTGAAAGTCACCAGGACTGCCTTGTCAGTTGTCGCAGCATGCAAAGCAGATGAAAGGTGGAAGCTTCCAGGGCCCTTTGATGTCTGGAGCACTTGTGTGTGCTGCTTCTGTGGAACTACTGAGATCTGATTTGAAAACCTTTGTTTTCATAAACAATTTTTGTCTCCAATGTGAATTTCAGATTTTGTTTTTCATCTGCAGTGTGCTATATATAAACATTACAGATCTGAAGGTACCCAGACCCAAGAAAGGTCTGGTTATGAGCTGTTCTTGAGTCATACTCAGAGCTCAAAGCAAAATAGTTTTATTTCCCAGTTTTTCCTGTATACCTGGCTCACCTAACTCATATCTTGTTACAAAAAAAAAAAAAAAAAAAAAAA
>VXBR01001569.1:10241-62496 GCA_013400215.1 Cisticola juncidis | reverse complement strand
AAAAAAAAAAAGAGAGAGAGAGAAAAAGAAAAAGGCAGTTGAATAACAATTGCTTATAATACTTGGACTGAAGAGGTAGCACATGGAAAAACTACTGGTCACAAGAATGTTTGAAAGCCTGTTCAGGTGTTTCCCTCTAAAGAATTAGCTTTTATTCATTCAGGTTCATTGATTTTTTTTCTATGTTGTTGGTTTGGTTTATTTTGTTTAAAGACAAATGTTTTGTGCATATTGATAAGGTATCTTATGGTATTTGAGAATGCCATCCGATTATCATCTTCCAGGATACATTTTTAAATATGTGGCTTTTCAAAGCTGCAGTTATCGTTTGTGTGTGTTCTAAAAGCAGTAGAGGAAAGGAAGTGGTGTCCAGGTAACTCATCTTTTCAAATGTTTTCAAGTGCTCTCAAATTCTATGTCAGTGAGACTTGGAAAGGAAAATGAAGAAGCACAGTGTATTTTTAAAGCCTTGGACTGGATTTAGAGGATGCAGGCTGTGACTCCAGCTCTGTGGTAGGCTTTCTGCCCTACCTTTGGCAGGTTAGTGGAACAGAGAGTTGGAAAATGGCCAAGTTGTGCTTTCATTGGGAAGGCTGGGAGTGTTGAAACTGGAATAGCAGTACACTGTTCCCAGCAGGAACACTGTTTCTGGGGAAAATGAGCATGTATGCCTTACACACAAAATTCCTGTGATTGTGAATTTGCTGAGAAGGTCCCAGGTGAAATTCTCTTCTGTTTGGTTATGACCACAGATTTGAATCTGTTTTGGGGGTGGAACCTGAATGCAGTCTTAGCTCTTTGGGGCACGGATAACACTGATGTCTTTTTGCCGTCCCAAAGGATCTTGGTTTTGCTTTGCTGCAGGATGGGAAGGATTTTGAGATATCAGACTCTTTTGTGGCAGAAAAAGTAATTTTTATGTTAAGCTTTGTGAATTGCTTAACATCCTAGTGCTTCTTTCCACAGTATGTAGAATGAAAAGAAGATTGGGGGTTTTTTATTGTTTTTTCAGTCACTGCCTGTGTTTGAACTTTAAGGTCTTTGGGATAGATATTTCTTCTTGATTATTGTCCTGTTATTGTGTTATGGAGAATCAACATCAAGACAAAAAATAGTCAAGTTCTGTCCTCTTTCAGAAAAATATTTATAGGTAATTGATGTCCAAGTGCTGAAACCATTTCCATCTCCAGCAGAAAGCAGTGATTGGTAATTCTGGAGGAGTATTTCAGGGTGTGCTTTTTAAGCACTGTATCTTGTGAGCCATGTGAATGTTACCAGACCTGGTAAAAGTGACTGAACACGGTGCTGGAGCAGCAGAGCTGCCAGCCTGCAGTGGAGCAGGTCCCTGCAGCCGTTGTCCTGCACAGGGAATTGAGAGACTTGGCCAAGGGCCCCGGCAGATGGTGCCAGAAAAGGGAGGTGGATCCAGAGTCTCTGAGCTTGGCTCTGTTGCCTTCTCCTTCACTCAGTGAAGAGGTTGTGTGAGAGACAGCACTGCACCAAAGCCTGCTAAGCTGTTAGGAGGCTGTGGTTGCAGTAGAAGCCCCAGGGACCACTTTGCCCTGAGGTTATCCTCCTTGAGCAGTTTCTCTTGGAAAATGTTCTGTGAACAAATTAGAGATGGAGCTTTGAACATGGAGAGTCATAGAATAATTTTGGTTGGAAAAGAGCTTGAAGATCATCAACCCCAGCTGTAAACCTCACACTGCCAAACCCACCACTAAGTCATGTTTTTAATTGCCATATTTACATGTCTTTTAAATGCCTCCAGGGATGGTGACTCAACCCCTTCCATGGACAGCCTGTTGCAATGCTCAGCAACCCTTTCAGTGAAGAATTTTTTCTTAATATTCAATCGAAACCTCACCAGGCACAACTTGAGGCCATTTCCTCAATCCCCTGTTTCCAGGTTGTCCTCAGAAACCATGTAAGCTTCCCTCAGAGGATGACAGGTACAAGAATATCTCCATCAAAAATTATTTCAGGCTTTATGTGATAGGTATTTAACCTTGTACAGGCTTTAAAGTACATAAAAAGTAACTAGAGTTTCTGACTTCTTTAAACAGATTACAAAAAATATTTGCAGATTTTTGAATATTATTTTTCTGGAGGAAACTGGAACTTCCCTTTCTTAAGTCAAAACTGCTGGGTACATAAAAGTTTTTTATCTGCTAATCACTGACAAGCACTGCTAGATACTAACAGTCTAATAATTTAGTCATGACTAGATTTTTGGGGTTTTTAAAAAAACAGCTTTTCTCATAGTAAATTGATTACAAAATTTGTGCTGGTGACCATATTAAATATTAAATATTATCAGTAGCACCAGAGAAAGGTCAGCATGCATTTCCAGAGTAGAATGCCCTTATCCCAACAGATCCTTGCAACTTCTCTGCCAAGACCTGTTTCTTCATGTGGCTGTGTAGATCAGAACAAACTTTAAAGGTGTTTCACATACTAAGATGTGCTGCTTTCTCTATTTGATTTTTTTTAATCTTTAAAGCTTTCAGAGTTATGAGATGTTATGAGACTTGTAAGCTTCTCCAGTATTATAACTTGAGTTTGTGTAAGTGCTCCTCAACAAGACAGGGAATGCACATGTGTAGTTATGGACCATTGCATGGGCAGGGATTCATGAGTGACTGAGCTGTAGCTGGGATGTTTTGGAGGTGTAACCTTGAGTCTGACTTGTATGCATGAAAATCATTTTGAAGACTGAATAGCTATTAGTAAGACAAGATGAAAAACGTTTTTCCCCGCCAGCTGACCTTCTGCAGCTCATGGCTGGTTTTCCACAGAGAGGTGCTAGCAAGGAGAATGGGTTATGCAGTTTGTTGTTGTAATTTGCATATTTATTCAATAACGTCTTCCCAGTGACCTCCTAATAGCTGAGCAGTGTCAGATGACAGCGCTTTTGCTGTTGTTGGTGTCTGCCAAGGTCTTGGGCTGGGGTGTTCAGGAAATGGGAAGGGTCAAGCTGGGCTCCTCTCCAGGCAGAAGCAGTGGGGCTGTAGGAAAAGCCTTCTCACCTGACTCAGAACCAGGGTGTTCATACATGTGTCTTCCAGTTCCTGGAGTGGGGCAGAGAGGATTAGGGGAGATGGGCAACAACCCAAATGTTACCCAGGGTCTATATCTGGCCTCCATGAGAGGGAAATTGCATCATGCCAGCCAGATATTTGATAAATAAATTACTCTTATCCAAATTCTGAAACATCCAGCTCAGCTGGACCAAAATAAATTTTAATTCAAAAAATAATGCACAATGAGCTTACTAAAATCAAAATATTGCAAAGCAGTGAACTAGTGGATTAAATACAAAATTGGGAAAGTAATGTAATATAAATATACTAGCTACACAGAATATATTAGAGAGATAAATTTATATTAGGCTTCTGTTTGGATTTAACTTAAAAGCACTGCTTTTATATACTTAGGGACTGTAAACTTCTGCTGGTATTTGGCCAAGACAAGTCTTCTGGAAAGCACACTCAGCTTTGGAAATAGTAGCAAGTGGAGCAGAAGCAGGCAGGCAGCAGCAAGCAAGAAACCACAATGTTTGCTTGAAGTTCACTTCTTTCTCCTCTTCTTCCCATGTAAAAATACATGCTTATTATGGAATTAGAGTACTATTATCCTGTACTAGAGACAGAACTTTTGGTGTCTCTTTAATAAATTAATTTAATGACAGAATAGATCTAGATAGGGTATGAATATCTATGCTCAGCAGTTTCTTTATGGGAGGAATGAGTTTCAACAGATTAAATAATGTTTAAAGTTTTGAAGTATTGTCTGATTTTCCAAACAACATCTTATCATATAAATATGATTTCTGTCTTGTTTTGTCACTGATGTCCTTGCCAGATTCCCAAAGCAGAACACAGGGAGATAATTCAATCTCTGTCTTTCTCTCTCCCATGTCTAGATTATCAGCGTCTGATGACAGTGGCAGAGGGAATCACAACGCTGCTGTTCCCGTTCCAGTGGCAGCATGTGTATGTCCCCATCCTCCCTGCCTCCCTGCTGCATTTCCTGGATGCTCCTGTCCCCTACCTGATGGGGCTGCAGTCCAAGGAGGGAACCGACCGCTCCAAGCTGGAGCTGCCTCAGGAGGTCAGTGTCCACCTTTGGGGTTGCTCTCCTGGAATGCACCATTAGTGTTTGTGTGAATTACTGCTGGAAAACAATGCCTGGTGTCCAGAGGCATCTCTGGCTCTGTGGAGACTGATTGCCAACAGGAATAAGATAGTAGGGAGGTCTCCACAGCCCTTCGTGGTCCATTTCTGAACTTAGTGAGTACCACTTACTGCTTTGGTTTCTAAATGCTTCTCCATCTGCTCTTTGTTGTGACAAAGCTGAAAGTTTGTCAACATTGCCTACATCACACACTTCACCAAGTTTTGTTACACCATCAGGGTCACAGTCCTACTGACAGAGGGCTAAAGAGCCCATTTGAGGAGGATCTTGATGGATCTGGGTCTCAGGTGCAGTTGCTGGATGGTGTAAACCTGTCCTTGTCCCCCTGCTGCTGAGGAGGGTGCCTGGTCCTGCCAGCCCCGTCCCGTCTGTGGCTGAGCCTGTGTGTCCCTGCTCTATTGCTAGACCAGTGTCCTGGCCTCAGACAAGCCAGGTTAGCATTAATACTGTGCCTGTGAACCACCTAGAGAGAAAAAAAAGAAAGGAGAGGTCATCCTCTTAATCTCAGGGTTAAATCCTTGGTGGTGGTGGAGAGTTAAATGCAGATTTTTCTCCTCTATATTTGACGGAGGTGATTAAAACTGCTTCATGTTTTTAATCTGGCCTTGTGGCAAAGTCTTTAGTCTCACCTGTCTGCATTCCACATGGTGACTGGAAGCAGAGCATGCCATGTGCTTTTAAATTTATGTTTCTTTTCAAAACCAGTGGGAACCCCAAGAGTATCTGTTCATACAGCAGTGACATCTCCTGCCAGTGGCTGTGCTGAGGGGACTCTCCTGGGGGCAGAGTCCTTAAGGTTCCAAATACCTGCTCTGACTGAGAAGGCAGATGGGAGCAGCAGCAGAGGAGAATATGCAGGAATGGGAGTTCTTGTGTGGAAGTGGAGGGATAACACAGGGCAGGGGTTATACAATTTTTAATATAGGTCTGTTTTACATACTGCATGAAGGTGACTGAGTCAGCCTTAGTGGCATGGAACTGCAAATCAAGGTTTACTTCATGGATACAGTGACTGCAACACATGAAATCTGCACTAATGCAGAAACAAAACTGCTATCTAGCTATGCTCCTCAGTAAAACCATACTACTTATTACATAATTACTGCAATTTTTTAAATTATTAGTCACGTGCTTTCAGTTAGCAGATTAAGCTGTCAGTTTCCTTAAATTAAAATTTTGATGTGACAGAATTTAATATTGCAGTATCATTGGAATAACAAATATCACCAGGGAGAGAAGAGAAAGAGTGGGGTGGAATCTGCCCCCTCCATGATGTTTAACAAATGAGTGAAAAATACCAGCATTTATGAATACCACAGGTCCAGTGACTGTGGTAGAGGGAAAGAAAGAAGACATATTGAACAGGGAAGATCTTCAATCTCAAATTCCTCTAGACAATAAAAAATAAAAAATGCCTCAGCATGCGAGCAGTGCTGAAGTGCTGTTCACATCAGCATTCCTTTATTGTTCAGGCCAGGGGCTAGCTTTTCAAGCTCTTGCTCTAAATATAAACCATTTGTTTGTTAGAGATAAAAATTCTAACCACTGGCCATCACGCTGTCTAAAGGTTACTAATCTCCCTGCATTAATTTTAATCATCAGATGTTTTTGAAGAGAGAAGTGAGACCAATTTCCCCAAGGGTTTTCTGAATCCAAATCTCATTTTTCAAATTTTGTAAATGATATGCAGAGCTGAAATTAAAAAGCCTTTGAAATGAAATATTGATAGATAAGAAGGCAATCCCTAAGCTAAAGAACTGTACTGACACATACCACAACTGTGTAATAGCTACACATTTAAATAAAGCAAATAATTTCGTATGAAGAAATGCTTTTCTTTGTACAGACTAAATTTAATACAAAAAAGCTGAAGGGACATTTCTGCTTCACCAGGGGAATCCTAATATGCTTTAAAGTATTTGTGTGAAAGGTGATTAATGTTAATAAACATGTCCCTGAAATATCCAATATATTATAAACATGTTTGCTTTGGAATGTATTGTCCTGCGGAAAATTAACCTTTTCAAAAAGGAAGGAAAAGAAATCATGTACCTTAACATAATCTGAAGATTAGTCTGGGGTGTTTGGTAAGAAATAAAGAACAATAAAAGTGCCTGGGAGAAGGCAGAGGAGCTGTGCTTGTGGCCAAGTCAGGCTAACAAAGACTTGCTGCTGCTCTATGGGTTTTCTGCAGTTTTATGCCAGGATAAAATGCATCAGAGCTCAGCACCTTGGGAATCTGACCTGGTTTAAGATTTTACTCAGTGCACTCATACAGTGAATTTCAGATGTAAGCTGCCATTCAGAAGATCAATTACTGTTTTTCATTCTGCTATTATTCCTGAGGGTGCATGTGCAATGTAATTAATTTTTATGTGGGGTTCTTGTATCCCTCCATCGACACTTTCCTAGTAAAAGTATCTGCTCTGCTAGATTAATGTCTTCACTTAGCTTTAATCTTACAGGCTGAGATCTATCTCCACTCATAGCAAAGCTAAGAGCACTCTCTTTAAATCTCAGGCAGAGGAATTGCCAGTATTAAAAGCCTCCATGGAAACAGGGGTCAGGGGAGTAGAGAAGTAAGACTTGGCCTCTAGTGGACAAGCTGTACTTCACATAAACCCAAAGAATTTCTGTGGGGCCCTCTTCTGTGGTTCTGCTTGAAGCAGCATCATCTTTCTCATTGAACATCTCATTTCTTGATAGCACAACTGCACAGGCTTCTTGCAATTGGATCCTGGTAAAATCAATGTGCCTGTGAGATGCAGTAATTCACACAAATGGTATTTGCAGGGACTGAGAAGTGGTGCTGCACTTCCTGCTTGGTGGTGTGTCCTTGGCTGCTCTGGGAGGGCATATGAAATCTTTGTAGTGGGAGGTTTGGGGTCTGCATGTCCTGGGGGGAACAGGAGAGGGTCGGGAGCCTTTATTTGTCATCCATTTGACCCTCAGCTTTACTGCAGTCTGAGATGTCACAACACAGCTAAAGCGTCCTGCATACGTGTGCACTTACCCTTCTGTCTGGAAGCACCCTGGGAGAAAAGGCCACATCACAGAGGAACCAGTTCAGTGCTGAGGGTCCATTTTGACACTTTTGTTTGTATTTCAGGCAAACTTATGCTTTGTAGACATCGATAACCATTTCATCGAACTGCCAGAGGAATTCCCGCAGTTCCCCAACAAGCTGGAGTTTATCCAGGAAATCTCCGAGGTTCTCCTGCAGTTCGGGATCCCTCCAGAGGGCAACCTGCATTGCAGTGACAGCGCCACCAAACTCAAGAACCTGGTTCTTAGTGACCTGGTGAACGACAAGAAGAATGGGAACATCCCCAGCAACGCCCTCAACATGTACGAGCTGCTGAAAGGCAACGAGACGATCGCCCGCCTGCAAGCCCTGGCCAAGAGGACAGGCGTGACCATGGAGAAGATGACCATCACCAGCCCCCTCACAGAGGAGAAGGATGGGAAGCTGTCCTGTGAGGAGCTGGAGCTGAGGGACTACAAACTGAACGTGCAGCTCCGCGAGGTGTTCGCCAACCGCTTCACGCAGATGTTTGCAGACTACGAGGCTTTCGTCATCCAGGCTGCCCCCGACATGGAGTCCTGGCTGACAAACAGGGAACAGATGCAAAACTTTGACAAAGTAAAGATAGCCATGCATTCGTGTCTCCATCTAAAATGGGGAGGGAGGATGGCTGTATTTGTATAAATAGCCTGGGTACTCTTTAATCTGCCGTCCCTCATCTGCAAGATTTGTCCATTTCCATTACACAGGGCCAGATCTCCTGCCAGAGTAAATCAGAGCACATCCACTGAGCTGTTCAGAGCCATCCTGGCTTGCACAAACCAAGCTGGCTGGCTCCTGCCTGCTCACAGGGCTGCTCCTGTGGGCTTGGTGGAAGCGTAGCAATGCAAAGTGACTACATTTTCTGTCTTATTTTCTTCTTCTGTTTTTTGAGAGGAGACGTGCACACTTGAGACAAAAAACAAATCTAGTTTTACACGTTTCCTAATCTCATAGTGAAGGGTTCTTGGTAATGGGTAGTGTTGTTCTCAAGAAGGTTATCACTTAAAGAGTATTGTTATGACTTCCATGCAGTGTATGGAGAAGAGGGAGAAGGAATCCCTTGAGATTAGAAATGGGGATATAAAGAGATGGGAGGATAGCAAAAGAAACAGGAAATGTTGGGAAGTTTGCATAGCTGCTGAGTGACTGTGCAGAGCAGATAGTGTTCATAGCCATAATTTTTTCTAGATACAAGTCCTTCTCTAAGGAAAAGGTTAACAGTGAGGAACAGACTAGATACTGATCTGAGTCAGTTTTTGATTTTAAAAAATTGCTGCAGTGCCTTTTATTGGTTTGTTTGTTTTCGGGCATTAAACAGGACAGCATTCAAAAGGATGGGGTTGTTTAGGCAGTCTCTGCTAGTGCTTCTGCAATAAAATGAGCTGTTAAGTTTAGGGTTTTCAAAGCTCAGTTAGAGACCTAGATACACAGTCAATTCCAGTTGGAAATTCATGACTAATTGCCCTGTGTAACACTGCAGAAGAGCATCAGCTGAAGAGCACTGTACAACCCTTGATATGTTTGACACCTTAATAAGTGATATTGTCCAAGGCAACCGTGCCCAGACCAGCGGTCCCAAGGGGGCACATGTGATGGTCTGCCATGCATTTCACAGGGTTTATTCCTGGGGGTGATAGCTGCTAGGTTACTTTGAAAAAGCAGGCAGCATGAGCACTACTTCAGTAACTCCACATTCCCTTTGTTCCAGCTGTCACAAAGCCTCCCTGACTGCTTATTTCTTACAGTTGTGAACCAAATCCCTCTGCAGATGGATTCACAGCTCTCTGAGAGGTGTTTTTATGGTGGGGGAAGCCTTTTCCAAGTCTTCCTGCAGGCTGCTGGTTCAGTTCTTTGCTGAAGGATGTCTGGGCACATCAGTGCTGGGCAGGAATGTGGCACTAATGAGCTGTTCTGTATTTCAGGCTTCCTTCCTTTCGGACCAACCCGAGCCTTATCTCCCATTCCTTTCACACTTCATCGAAACACAGATGTTTGCAACCTTTATAGACAATAAGATAATGTCCCAGTGGGAAGAGAAGGACCCTTTTCTACGAGTTTTTGACTCCCGAATTGAGAAAATAAGGCTATATAACGTCAGGGCCCCTGCACTGCGGACATCCAACTACCAGAAATGCAGCACTTTGAAAGAAGCAGGTATGTTCAGACAGCCTGGTAAAATATTCCAAAGTACCATGCCAACCACCAAGAAATGCAAGTCCTGAGTCACCTGAGTGTTACAGTTGATGAGGAAGTCCTAGAGCTACCTGAGGAGGACTCAGCAGTGTCCTTATCTAAGCAAAAACTTCAGGATGCTGTTAAACACCAGGAACAACAGGAGCCTTTACTTTCCCTTTGAGCTCTCCTGGGCTGATGCCTTTGATAAAATCAAGCCAAACTCAAATGGAACTGGCTCACAGTTTCCCATTTCAGGCAGCTCCTGTTCCATTGCCAGGAGAGCTTTCCTTCACCCTGGTGGTGGGACCAGTGCCAGCCCCACTGAGGAGTCGAGCCCCAGTGTCTGCTCCACTGGCCTTGTCTCCCCCTTCCCATAAAAAGATGTTGTTTTGCCTTACACCATTTGGTTAGAGCAGCAGGGGGTGCCTGGGATGTAATCCTGTGTAGCATATTTAGTACCTCCAGCAATAGATGTTCAGTGTTAATGAACAATACTCTGTACTGAAGGCTTGGAATTCTTTTTCGTTACTGTCACAGGATGCCTTTTCAAATTGTATTTGAATTTTGTACTTAATGCTTGTGCAAGTATTTATTTAATTTCTAAGTAATACAGGGAAATTATACTCCTAAATTTGTTGGGACATGTATTAGTAAGCTAGGGCAATCACAGATCTCATGGTGGGGTTTTTTTGTGGTTTAACTCCTTCAGTGTTTTACTTGTTATAAACTTGTCAGAAATAGAAATCTGTCTGTTAACTTTTTCTGTCTAAACCCAATTCTAATTTGCAGGTCAGCTGTCTATTCAGCGCCTAGTTTTGGCAGATATTGTGGCACCAGAACCTCATATTCTGTCTTGTGAAAAGCAGCAAACTGATAGTAATACCAATTTTCCTTCATATTTACCATTCACAGTATATGTGACCCCAGCACTGATCCAGCACCTGTTTGTTTAACTATTTTCAGAACCCTTCAAATCCTCTGACCCCACACTACCCACTCCTTTTCTCCAAAATGGAGCCATACAAAGTGATTTTTATTTTTTTATAGGGGAAAAAAATACTTGCTGAGTTTCTAATGATAATATATGTAAATCTTGTGACAGCTTCTTCCCCATCACAGTTTTATAAAATAGGATATGAGTTCTATGTTGTCCTTAACAAATGGAAAGCAGATTTAGCTTCCACATTTTGCATATGTATTCACTAGCTGTGATACGCTGAAAGAACAGGCCTGCCCGTTAATAGATGGGCTAGAAAGAATTGAATATTAAAGTTGCTAATTAAATGCTGAATTTGCCCATACACCTCCTTTCCCAAGTATTTCACAACTTGAGAGGGTGACAGGTTTTATTTTCATTCTGCTTGAGGTTTGAGATTGAAACCCTCAAGTCCTTGAAGCAGAGGATTGAACCTCTTTAGTCTCAGTGGAGCTGAGATTCCCCGGGAGCCCTCTCCCATCTTAGCAAAGCCTTCCCTGTTTCCAGGAATCTGCTCATCCTCTTGATGCTGCTCAGGTCTTGTTACAGTTAGCTATGCTTTTTGAAGGCCTGTCATATTTTCATAGTTGTCATTTTTGAAGGCCAGTAACGGCATATCTAATTTCAGGAGGAGGATCACTGTACTCCCAGATGTTGGCAAAACTCAGGTGTCACCCCGCCATGCATCTGCCCAGGGAATATGTCTGGGGCTGAGCAAGGTGTCCAGTCCCACAGGGGTTGCAGCTGGCCTTGGAGGTCTCTGTTCTGCTGGAGAAGCCTTACAATCAAACAAGGAAATTCAGGGAAAGATTGCACTGCTCTTGCCAGTTCCTAATGCATCTCGTAGGCTCCTGTAAATATCTGCTTGCTTAACAGCTAACTTGCTTGCACCAGTGCTCGTTGTGTTGGGTGAAGAAACTAAAAGCAAAATTAAAAAAACCTACAGCACAAGTGTCTCCCCACCTCTGTGAGTGGCAGATTTCTCTGTCTGAGGTCACTGTTTAACTTTTAGTGGGTTTTCACGGGATGACCCCTGCTGTTGGGTCAGTGTGCCCTCGGGCGGGTCGTGGCGCGGTTGTTCACCTGTGACTGTCGCCTGCAGCCCAGTCCATCGAGCAGCGGCTGATGAAGATTGACCACACAGCCATCCACCCTCACCTGCTCGATATGAAGATTGGCCAGGGGAAATATGAACAAGGCTTTTTCCCAAAGCTGCAGTCAGATGTCTTGGCAACGGGACCCACCAATAACAAGTAAGTGTGGTTTCTATTTTCTGGATTTAAGAGCGGGTGAATATCTGCATGAATATTATCTGTATGAATATTATCATGCAGATAATTCACATCATTGAACAGAAGTCCTGATTTTGGTTGGCATACAGCTGATCTAATGAACCCAACAGTGGTTTCCATTTCTGGTTTGTATGGGCTGCAACTTTTGAAAATATAACCATAGTTTGGGTTATGTCAGGAAACATTAGCTCTGTTTAGGGAAAGATTCCTCACTGCTGTTTTTTGTTGAGTGGTAACTCTGTCTTCTCATACATAGTTTTTGTTTTGAAATTGGTCTTACGAGTTTTCAATGAATTATTTGGCTGTTTTGCACTGAGTACAGTAATTTGGGAACTCAAGCCAAAATTCAGATTCTGAAAGAAATGTTGGTGTTGAAACCTTCACACCGTCATGTGGGATGAAATTCATGTCCACTCTGTTCCTTTCATTTCCTCTGTTACTGTTTCATTTCTTCTGTAGCTGTTACTACATGACCCAGAGATTTTTATAGCTCTTTCTCAGTTGCCACATTGGAATACTTTGGAAGAGTAACTTGGTGATGGTGGAATGTATGTGGTTCTGTACCTGGGTTTCTTTTTTGAATCTGCTAAGGTTCTGTGGTGCACCTTGATGAGAGGGTAGGGGTACCTATAGCTGTGGAAATGAGCATGGCACTCATTACATGGTGCATTTACCTAATGTAAAATGAGAAACTGGAGCACTGATGCACTTTACATTTGTACAGTTATAGTACAAAGTAAGTGCTGTGAGTTCCTTTATTTTTTAATCTTTCTTCCTTCAAAACCATGAGGTTTCTCCCTCTTCAAAAGTGAAATATTTGTGCATCATTGATTACATTAACTTATTAATCATTGGCTAATTAATCATACAAAACTCATTAAATTATTGGCTGAAGCCCTCAGTTTCAGTTTCTGGATGTCATGATGTGGGAGCACAGGTAAATCCAAGAGCTTCAAAGGCTACAATTGTCCAAATGCTAAAGCTACCTCTTGTTTTAGACATGTGCATGCACACATGCTGCTCTGAGCTTCTGCATGAGGTGCCCACTCAGTTCTATTTATACACCTTTTGTGCATACCAGTGCTAGCTAAGCCCTTTTTAATAATCTGCTAAGAATAAGAATTGCAAATGATAAAAGAGATATCCTTAAGCACTGAATGTTTAAAGAAATTGAGTTCTTTAAAAGAAATTTTAAAAACCCTAGGACCAACCAAAAAGGAGGAACACATATTTCTAAGTTCCTTTGCTTTCAGTCTTCCTGCAAATGGAGACAGAATTGTATGGGTAATGGTCCTTTGAGGAATGGAGGATTTCTTCATCTTGTGAGATGCTGTATTTCACAGTCTGACTCTTATTCTTATGGGTGAGTTTCAGTTTTACAGTATCAGCAACAATGTGAGTGTGCCCAGCCTGCTTAAAGTTGCTTAAATCTTCTGTCTCTGTTGCAAAATTTTAGTGAATCTATGATTAAGCATCACTTAAAAATAGTTTTCCTTATGCCCTTTGAGATTTGCTTCTGTTAGATCGGTACTTGTTCTAAAATGACTTTAACTCCTTGAGTGATAATTTTGATTTAGATTGCAGCATGTTTCAGAATTTGTAAGTACCAAAATCCCATTGCTTACCACAAAGCGATGTCAAAGTGACAAATGTTTGGAATTCCTCCAGTTGTATGTTGCCAAAAAGGCTTGTAATGGGAAAATCTCAAGACCATCTGTTTTTATCTTTCCTATTCCTGGTTTTCATGAGAGCAGCTAAGAAGACTCTTTCTCTCCCATTTAGGACATGTAATTCTGCTGATTTTACATCCATGTATAGAGCAGCTTTTCCATGCTTTCTGCAAATACAGCATGACTCTTCTGACCACAAAATCAATTGAAGTATAACCTTCCATTTATTTGAATTTCCCAGTCTATGATTCTGGGAGATGCATTTTTCTTACAGGACTGGAGCTTTGCATGTGGGTGTGGGGTAAGAGAACATTCTAGCTACATTTCCAGACCCTTCAGGTGTAGCTATTGTGTGTTTATATTATAAAATTAATGCAAAGGATATTGCTGTGTAGATAAGAATAATTTTTGCAGACTTTAATTTTACATAGCAAATTTTGTCCTGATTTTGTATGGAAGTGTATTTGTGGGAAATGGGGAATAATTCCCATGTTGCGGTCAATTGTTGCTGGACAGTAGCAAATAAAGCAATTCAAAGCTGTTGTAATGAAAACATGTCCCCAGTGGCCAGCAATCAGGGATTTATTGCTTCCCTTTCTGGGCTGATAAACTAACAAATATACAACCAGGGCTCATATTGTTATCTGGCTCTTCCCTTCCTGTAAGCAGGAGGAGCCCTGAAGATACCTCTGCTGGGCTGGTACATGTGTAATATGTTATATCTAAATCACAAATACTATGCAGACAACAAACACTTCTAGTTTCAGTCTAGATCCCATGTGTGATTTAAAGAATTTAAACTAAACCCAAACCAAAACACCCTACCCAGTTCTGTCCTCCTTCCCATCAGGCAGCAGTGTCCCACTTGAGGGACTCCCTCTGTGCTCCTTGCCTTTGATACATCCCCCACATCATGGGAAAACCTTCTCAATCTACAGAGAGCAGCTGCAGGCTTCCTCTGGGTACAAAAGCATCCTCTCCATGCTGCTGTAACTGTGTAAAGCAGTGGCTTCTGCAGAGGTCCTCCTAGAAAGCATCCCAGGAGAAAACAGGCTGCAGTCCCTCAGGCTATTTGTCTGTCATTCTGGAAAAGAGCAGTGGTTTCCAGAGCCCTCATTTCCTTTCTCAAACCCCAGCACCATACTGTGGTTTCTATGTGTTCCCTTCTTCCCCGTGTGCATTTTCTGCCAGGCTTTAAAATTGTAGCTGGGTCTCCACTGGCTCTGATGCATTTGCAGGAGTGGAATTTGAATGACAAAAAGCCAAGCTTTGTAAACACTTCATGGTTTTTGATTAGCTAATTGTTAAATTAGGGGGAATATGCTTATAGTGCAAAATTAGAACAATGAAACAAGCTGTGTTTTCAATCTAATTGATTACCTTGTAACTTAATTTGTACTAAGAAGCTTGATAAATGAGATTAAATATTGCAGAGGAAAACAGTGATTCCCAAGCATGGGAATATATTTGCATTCTGGCAATTTGTACTGAATGCCTTCAGAGAACAACTGAACGGATTTTTCTTCTGGTTTTTTGTTTTTGTTTTTTTTTTGGTTTTCAAATGAAGGGTTTAAACGCTTTGTTACACATTTACAGAATAGCTTTAATTACTCTTTTTTGGCCTTCCTCTCTGTTTAGGTGTGCTTTCCCCTCTACTTCTCCACTGGAGCCCTCCTTTTCTCCTTGCTTACTTTCCTGACCAGCCTGTTTCCCCTTTCCTACCCTGGCCTTTTCTATCACCTGAGCCCTCTCACTTGCATCCGAGCTTCCTGTGAGCCTTGTGCTTTTGTCTGTCCTCTGTGTCCTACCTTTCCTGCCCAGTCCCCAAAGGAGGGCACAGTCCCAGTCTTCAAGCACAGATCCCACTGTTCTTGGCCTCTAACCTCAGGCTTTTGCTGAGTGATGTTGCTCTTACCCATGAAGCAGAATTCAGAAGTTATTTGTTGCCTTTCTCCAGGCATTTGTTCCCGAGCAGTGTTTTGCTGATCTGACCATTGTGTCAGTATTTATTTACAAAACCCATGCACTAGGAGCATATGAAATTGGGTCATTTTTGTGCTCCATTTTATGACATGACTTGTGTGGGCACTGTCCTGTGGCCTTCATCTTCACCCCCTCCTTCAAGTTGGGAACTGTGCAAGGTTTATCTGCCTGGGACTATGGTTCTCCTTATTTTTAAACAGGACTCTTGTTTGCTTGTTACTAGCATTTAACATCAGGTAATGATTTTTAAAGGAAATATGATGTATGGGTAATGCAAAGGGGTTGATGTATCTCTGTGTGAGGACAGAATTTGTTCTGGTTTTAACTAAATTAATTTTTGTATGCCAAATGGTCTTTCTCTTTTAATGAGTGCTTCATATTATATGGCCATTTACTACCCCCCTGTCTGTTGGGGTACTGTTTTAAGGCTGTGTTAAATGAAGATATCTTCTTTTTTAATCAAGCAGTATAGAGTGGCATCTCTGCAGAACATATAGGTGAGTGTGAAATGAGTCAGCAATGAGCCATCCATACACAGCCCTGAGGTTATTTAAATTTTTTGAGTAGTAAAAGCTCACCTTTTACATAAGAAAATCTGAAATAAGCAGTTACTATACCTCAGGAAACCCAGTATAACAAACCACTGATGGGTGCAATGAAAATATGAACCACTTGTAGTCAAATACATTCATTTTGAAGAATAAAGTGTGACTGACAATCTGTATTTTTAGATGGTTTCTGAGACAGGAAATATGTGCTGTGGTGACTCGGAACCTGATGGGTGACTCTCCTGATTTGCTGATACTCTGCTCAACTGGTGCAAGGCAGGAGAAGTGCCATTAACTTATTTGAGTTAATATATCATTTTAACATGGCTGTGCAGAATTAAAGCTGACAGGGGAAAATGGGCATTGAATCCTTGCATCCGCTGTTCCATTTGAGCAGTTACTACTGTCTCAAGGGACTTGCAAATTAAATACCTCATAGGACAGTGTTTCCTCAGGGCTTAGGAGGTGATGCTGGCAATTCACTACAGCTCTTCCTTGCAGAGGATGACAGTTGTGTGCCACCCTTTAATAGCCTTCTTTTCATATAAAGTGATGAAAGAGCCTGTCAGTGCAAGGCCACTCTCTTTAAGGCATTTTACTAATTTTTGTCCACCCAATGAGCAGTTTCAGAGCTTTCCTATTCCATCCTATGGCAGAAATGGAAAAAGTGCCTGAGTTTCCATCTAAGCCTTTATTCTCCTTACCATTTCACATGGTGGATCCCCTCCCCTGTCAGCCCATCCATGATCAGGTGGAACTCAGTTTCAACATTGCTTTTCTTGTTTGGTCTGACATGTGTCTGACCTGGAATCTCTGTGTAGTCCCACACAAACTACATCTGAGCTCAAGGAGTTTGCAGGAGCAGTCTGTGTGTGTTTAATGTGGGCAAGCTTTAGGGGGGCTTGGTGGAGGCTGTAGTACAGCTGTGTGCTAATCTATGAATACAGAAACTCAGATGACTCCTTTGATGGACATACCTAGGTAGAATAGGTATTGTCATGTTAAATAGCAGCCTGCCTCACAGGATGGTGTATATGAGAAGACTTAGGTTCTGTCCTGTAAACAAGTGCATTTATCTCCTTCCTTCTCTCCATTATCACTGTAAGGAGGTTGTAAATTACAACAGTGATTTTCATGGTGATGGCAGTAGTGGTTAAATCCATCAGAGAAGGAAGTTCTCTAGCAGCATGTTCATGTTTTGCAGTATAAATCTTGCCTGCTACACCAGTGTCTGATTTGGGAAGACATATCTTTTTCATTTCTCTGGGGAGCTTTAAAAAGGAGGGTGGGGAGAAGGTAGGGGAAGAAAGAGCTGTGTACACATGTTTGCAGTACAGCATGGCCAGTCCCTGGTGTGAGGTGCTGTTTTGCTAGATTGTTTCTGACAGTGCAGCTTTGCTGACTACCTTACCTCTCTTATTATAGAAATGTAAAAGATGATACTTACATGGGATGTCACCATTACATTCCCTCCAACCTCTGCAAACCTATTCCTATGCTTGTTTGGTCTAATTGAATATTAAACAATACTGACTTGAATGCCTTTGTGTTACCAAGGTTTTGGTTGGAAGTGCCTTACTTCATTCCCATATGTTGAACTGAGCACAGTCTTCCCTGGTCCCTCCTCTGAAATATCACTGCTTTTCTGCAGTCCCTGGAGGTGAGGAGCATTCATCTGTGGACATGGGAGTTAGATAGAGACAGACACACTGAAACGAGCCTTTCCTCCCTTCTCCATGGGGGCAGCTTGTCCCTGGGCTCCCTGCAGCACCCGAGCTGTGCCGGCGCCGTCCCCAGAGACGTGGTGCTTGTAGCAGTGCCTCCACTGTGAGGAAGAGATGAAACATGCCAGTAGCCCATGCTCATGGCCCTACCAGCAAAAAAATAAGGGGAAAAGGTATTGTTGGGGTCAGGGAGTCCAGGCTGAGCAGCAGGAGGACTTCACCTCCTCAGGACAAGGAGGAAAGGGACACAGGCAGCAGGGGTTATCTGAAAATCTCAAGTCTAAGGGCTGACAACAAGCAAAGGATTGCTGGAGGGAGAACAGCTTTCCTTGCTGCTTTGGCAGCACCTCGGCTGAGGTGTGAACAGAGCAGCAGCTGATGACAGGGCCAGCAGAGATAACCACACAGGATTGCAGCAACCATGGAGAGGTGGTGTGACCACTGGTGCTTTTATCCCCCTTAAAATCACTTCAAGTGATTGCGGGGAGAGGAAGAGCAATTTAAAATGCAGTCACTGCTGAGGAGAAGGAATGGTTATTGTAATACTGAAGCATTGTTTTGGGAAGATTCTATGTGGCCCAGAAAAGAAAAGCCTTTAAAAGATTTAGCTGCTTAATCCTGTTTATCTGCTGTTAGATCTTCACGAAACCTCCCAGAGAGATTCAGAGCAGCATCTGAATGCACAGACCTCACCCAGCGACTCAACAGCTCCTCTTCCTTAACTTAGGGTTTGGAAAAGAGGGAACGTGCAGCTCACTGTGTGTAATTGCTCCTGCTAATGAGCAGCAGTCCTTTTTTTTTTCATAAACATCTGATAATCTTCACTTTTACATGATTAAAACATTCAAATAGTTCTGTTTAATAATCTGGAAAATGGTCTGTGCTGTCTCCCAGATGAAGTACAGCTCTGGAATGAGCTGAAAATGCTTTAATGATGGTGCATTATTTTGTAATTATTCTGTGGCTTTTGTTCTGCTTTCACCTTTGGTGAGATGTTTTCCCTCAAAGGACACTTAAAGCAATTCTTTCATCTTCCAGTAAATGCAGAAATGCAGGTGGAGTTGGATCCAAGCTCTGTCTAGAATTCAGAAAATAACCATATAAATTGGAGCAGAAAAACTATGATATGGGCTAATATTTGATCTGTAACTTGAATTTCCAGTGTGTTATTGGCATTCTGTTGTGTGGAATATAAACACGGTCCTGGCTTGCAATAAATGGAAGGCCTCCAGAACCAAGTGGCTAAGGTCACATTATATCTGCTCTCCTTTGTTCAACAGTGTTTTTCTGTAATATTTCTGTTGAGATGATTAAAATGTATGGGTTTATTTTCCCCCTCTTGGTCACCTAACAAAGCTTTGGCTGTTGCTTCTGAAAAAAAAATATTAAATGGTGATGTATTAAACTCAGGGGCTGTACATTTTTAAGGCTTCTGTGGACGTGCAAAGACACTTATGTCAGTGATGTGTTCCTCTGAGAAGCTATCAGCATTTGCTGTGCAGACACCTATTGGGCTGTTTTGTTTTGCAAGCAGAGACTTGAGGCCACCAAAAAAAATTGCTTTAAAAATAAATGTGTTGTCGTATGGGGATACTGAGGTGATGAACAGTAACTACATTCAGACCTAGATTTCTTCCTTTATATTTGTTTTCTTGATGTTATTTGTGAGGTGTGAAGGGACTTGAGTTTGGCTTTTAAAACAACAGTTCCTGTGGCTTTTTTTTTCCTTTGTATCTGTGTGGTGAGCCAAAATTCAGATTTTGGTTGACTCTCTGAAGGAACTGATGAAGACAGCTGTGTTTGCATAATTTTTCTCTCTGAAAACAGAGGCCGCCTTTTGGTCACCAGGGGCCACATTCCTGCACTACCCTAGGACCAGATTCCCCTCCCTACACATCCCCAGTGTTTTGCCCAGCATGTCAGAGCCCAAGACCAGCTCTGTGCAAGAGTTTCCTCCCTAGACATTCATCTGCCTGTGTCACCAGATGAAACTTCTTGCCTCAACAGTTAGATCCCAAATTTTATTTGTATATGCTTCTGTTTGGGGTGCACACAGAAATACTTGGGTTTGGGATCTGGAGACTTCTGTCCTCACCAATACCATCTCTGTAGAGAGGGGAAAAATTTAACTGGACGTACATGAACAGGTGGAGGAAAACAAGGCTTTCTGTGGTACTTAGAAACCAAATGCAAAATAAAAATAAGGTGAAAATAGCAACATGAATAATCCCAAGAATATCAGTAGTGTTTATAACCTTTAGACAGAGGTGCACCCAGTAACAGTTGTTAAAATTGCAATGAAAAGTTTGTCTTGAATAATTACTGGAAGTACCACAGAAAATGAACAAAGGAGAAGTAGAACTTCTCACAAAAGAGCAAAATCGTGGAAGTTGCTACTCAAAATAAACCATTGTATTTTGTTTTTTGCTCTTGTCAAACCTCATCAAATGCAGCCATGGTGTTGGGTAGCTAAGTTCAGTGACTCACCGAGTGATGGCATCAATGCTGTGGCATGACCTGCATTTCAGGCACCAGGAGCTCTCACTGGAGCCCCTGGCAGGCAGCTGAGCGCGTTTCCATGAGGATTTTTGTCCCTTGGGTGAGTGCTGGTCTGTCACCTTGCAGGTGATTTCCCATGGGGAGGTCAGACACCAGCTCACACCCACATTTACTGCAAGCTCCCAGCTTGGGCTTTCCCTTCTTTCCCTGCAGGCCCATTGGATGTTCTCAGCTCCTGGTGCAGGCTCTCCCTGCTGCATTCCTGTGCTCACAGTGTTCTCTCTGTTTCCCCAGCCGCTGGGCCAGCCGCGGCAGCACCACGCAGCGCAGGAAGGACCGCCTGCGGCAGCACTCCGAGCACATCGGCCTGGACAACGACATGAGGGAGGTGGGTGGCCTCACCTGAGGGCAGCACAGCTGTGACCCAGGAGCTGGAGGTTTGGACAACAATGTGCCTGTTTCTTGGGGCAGCTTTGTGGCTGCTGGATGGCGTGGTTGGGTCTCTGTAGCCATTCAGATGCTGCTCCGCTTGTCACAGATGCTTCAAAGCACACAACACAAATGAGGTGCTTTCATTATTTTGGAACAAGACAGCCCCATTGTCGTCAGGAAAATTGCTTATTTGCTGGTTTAGACCCTGGCCATGTTACTGCACACAGACAGCAGAGCCCTGGCAGTGCAGCTGTCAAACTCTAGCCAAGGTGGAAGTCTCTGGAAAAGTGAAGTCCTTGAATAAATGTCAGCCCTGTAGAAGCAAATGAGGCAGGATTCCCCTTTTTCTTTAAAGGAACCTTTTTCTTTTCTCTTACATAGATTTATGACATGAGTATGCTTATTTGAACAGTTAAGACTTTGGGGCCTTTTAATGCCTAAAGTTTGGAAACTCCTATGCATCTTGTAAATGTCAGTCACGTACATGTGTTTCTTTCCCATCTTTTCAGTTCCTCATCCTTCATTAAATAATTTCTGCCACATTTTTCCATGGATGTCCATATGCTTCTATTGTATGTCACTAGCAAAAATATAACACTCATGCTGTTTTGTGGTAAAACTCACTGAATAATGTTGTTCAGTGTTGGAGTTTGCCCTCCAAAAGAACCTGAGTGGATGAGAGGACTCTCTGACCATAGCTTTGAACAGTGTTTCATGGAAACACAGCAAAACAGCACTTGTACATGTTTGTTGCTATTTTTGCTAACATGGCTTTGCAGGTGTATTTTGAACAGTGCCCCGAGCGTGTATGTCACAGCAGAGCCTTTTCAGTACTTTGTCATGTATTTACTTTCTTCTTTTTTTGGCTGTGGATCATATGCATGCTTCTTTTGCTTTGTCTCCTCTTTCTTTCTGGCTGTTCTGCCATTGTGCATCTGCCTCCTCTTAGCCATCGGAGGAGCTTTTGCTTCGTCAGAACTCAATGGCCTTCTGGGAGTGGGATCAGGGACCACCCCCTCCTGCACGGCCTCCTAAAAAATCCTTCTCTGAATGCTGCCTGGTATGTTTTAGTTTTTCTTGTTGAAAGCTGCTTTTGAGATGTTGTTAGCATGAGGAACCTCTTCTTTGCTGCATCTCAAACCTGCCCCTTTCTTGTAGAGTATGAGCACGTCCCTGTAGTACTTGGAAGTGTGGTTATAATCAGAAAAGTAGCTGGAAAGGAGCTTCCCTGGAAAACTCAGTGGCTCCAAGGCTAAAAGACAAGAATTTTCTCTTTGGGGTTTTTTTCCCCCTGTGTTGCTCACCCAGCAGTTCAGTTTAGGGTGTCAAATCCCAAAAGCATTGCTTTCTGCCTGCTGGATCATTGCATCCCAGTGTGCAATAGGGTGGTGGTGCATGGTTGCTGATGAACAGGCAAAGGGCAATCAACTCTTTCCCTCAGCCCATTCTTATTCTTTTCTGGAACCTTAGAGTTTTGCTTTTTTTATAAAAATAATATAATAATAAGATATAAAATTAATAAAGTAAGGTTAGCTATGTTTTGTACTCTTCGGACTATAACCACACTTTTTATCCCTTTACATTTAAAAAGAAATATTAGTTTTTCTAGTTGTATATTCCCTGTATTACTTTTTCACTGGTTTTGCTGTTAATTTTTGCACTGAAGTGGAAGTCACTTGTGAGGTTGCTTGCTGAACAACACACTTTCATCATCTGTAACTTTTGTGTTTTATTTCTGCCTGTAGTTTTTGAACTATTTTCAAATCCTTACTGTATTGTAGTTACCTAACTGAGTACTTCACTGGAACACAGCTTTTTCATGGCAGAAACCTACATTCTTGTCTGACCTGTTAGGGTGATGCTAAGTGCTTCTTGTCCAGACTTCTGTGTTGAGAAAATCCAATTTCATGAGAAAAACTGTACTCAATTACAAAAAAACAAAACAAAACAAAACAAAAACAAAACCCCAACCAACCAACCAAAAAAACAGTAAGAGGGGGGTCCAGCTATTTCAATTAACTTCAGTGTGTTAAGATTTTGTTTTTGCTTTTCATGATCTACTGGAAAGTGTCCATGCCCACAGGAGAAAGTTTGGAACAATGTGATCTTTAAGGTCCCTTCCAACCCATACCATTTTGTGATGCTATGAAACAAATTTTCTGCTCAGGCAGACAGCTCCAAGGATGCAGCAGGCGTAGTGACCTCTCAGTTACCCAGAAAACCCAGTAAGCAGCAGCAAGAATTCCCTGGAGGGATGTGATCTGCTCCTTCCAGGAAAGACTGGTCATTGTCACATACCATGCTCCAGAGAGGCATCATTAACTGGACAAAAACCCACTGTGGAGACAGAGCATTCCCACACCAGGCTTTGAGAGCTGTTTTTCAAGACTTTTATTTGGCAATATTCTATTATCTTGCTCTTTTTAAGAAAAAGTTGTGGATAATGCTTGAACAACATTTTGATAGTTGTGGCCAAGTTCTCAGCCTTGCTCAGCATGTAGCTCTCTCGCTGATGCTGGGATCAGAGGTCACTTCATGGTTGGTTTGTGGATTTTGACTTAACAAAAAACCCCCATAAACCAGACCAAAGCAAAAAATAACCTTGATGACAAGGCAGTGGAGCAGGGAAGTTTGAAAGTCTTCAGTTATAGCTTGGATCTTTTTTTTAAAGTGTATGCTGATTTTTGTCCATACTTAACAGTTATCATAGTAAGAACATGAATGATCCCAAGTGTCAATTCTGCTTAAAACAAGCTTCACTTGTAATCAAGAAGTTAATTGAGGATAAGATCAAGTCTCATTTTTCCTGCAGAAACTATCTAGATGAAAAGGAGTGGATGAAATCTTTCTCCTCATTCGCTAAGTGTATTTCTGCTTCTTACAATTTATTTTTAAGGAATTTTTTTCCTATTTATGTATAGTCTGGTCACAAATTAGGCTATTCTTAATTTTTTTTAAGTGAGAAATAACAGTGGAAAGAACTTTTCTTGCTATTTTGACTTCATTGCTGAATGAAGGTATTACACTTTATGCACTTGTGCCTAACTTTATTCTAGTGACTAACAGCACAGTTCACTGGCTCATACTGACTGATTCTGTACCACTCAGGAAAATATCTTGCTTTTTCTGTTGTCAAAAGGGATCATTCCACTTCTCCAGCCTGACATCTAAACATCAGACAAATCAAGATTAACATGAGCTCATTTGTTTTCACCAGCTTGCTTACCTAGGATGAGGAGAGTCACTCTGACCTGTAATATCTAAAATTATTCTCTTTATTTATAGAAATACATGCAGGAGGCAAGGAGTTTAGGCAAAAATTTAAGGCAGCCCAAACTGTCAGACCTGTCTCCAGCTGTGATTGCACAGACCAACTGGAAATTTGTGGAAGGGTTGCTGAAGGAATGTCGAATGAAGGTAGGTCATCCCCCTGTGTGCTCTCTCTGGATTACAGTGAGCTCATATAGCACCTGCAGATGTTCTCCTGGCTCACAGCTGGAATGGCATTGTTCTCTTGGAATACCTGGGTTTTGCAGGATGGGTATCCCTGTAGTGTTTTTCAACAGCTGGCAGAGAAAGGAACGTGTTGTTGCTCTTCTGTTTATGCAGTTGAAGTTGATGGAAGAAGTAGAAAGGACAGGAAGGAGAATCAGTGTGACCAGACATCTTCTGGAGGATTTCCTTTGATTGTTCATATTGACATGTAGCCTAAACAGAACAGCCTGGAGACCCTTGGTCAGAAGGGAAGATATCAGCACCCGTGGCTTGTGCATGTTGTTTATGCAGAGCAAATGAAGTATAACAATTCCTGATATGAAAGAAGCTTTTTATAGCCATGGACATACAGCTTCTTTGTGTCTCTTGATGGTATACTGCTTTACCTGAGTGTTAAACTTTATTGGCTGTAAAAAGAATTAAAACAGAAGCTAAGACTGAACATGTATTCTGTGCTCTGCTTGGTAATAAATCACCAGCATAGAAATAGGACAATAGATAAATGGTATAGAAATGGGACAGAGGAACAGGCTCCCCAGGGAACTGCTCTCAGCACCAAGTCTGCCAGAGTTCCAGAAATGCTTGGACACGTGGTATGACTTTTGGGGTGTCCTGTGTAGTAACAGGAGCTGGACTTGATATTTCTGTGTCCCTTCCAAATCTGAGTATTCTCTGATTTGAAGAATCAAGCTTTTTTTAATATAATTATTTTTGTTAATACACAATCTCTGCAAATAGATTTGAAGTTTCTCTCTATTAGCAATGGTCTCTAGATTAAGTGTGTGTAAGGAAACTCATCTGTAAATTCTGTCCCTTATATTATCTGTTGGATAACATGCTTAGAAACTCTTGGGATTTTTTTTTAATAGACTAAACGCATGTTGGTAGAGAAGATGGGCCATGAAGCAGTTGAGCTGGGACATGGAGAAGCCAATATAACAGGTCTGGAGGAAAATACACTGATTGCCAGTCTCTGTGATCTGCTAGAAAGAATCTGGAGCCACGGTCTGCAGGTCAAGCAGGTTGGTAAACACTGAATGTCATCTCTGCTTTCTAAGCTGCTACTCAGTGGTGTAACTCCAAGATAAAGCAGGAGGTGTCTTTGGGATCCGTGTCCCTGGTTGATATTTTGCAAAGGTTTGAGGAGTTTTGGGTGTTTGGGGGTTTTTTTGGCAGGGGGGATTGTTTTGGGATTTTCCCTTCTGGAAATTGCAGTGATGTTGTCAAGTACATGTTCGGTTTATTCCCTTTCAACCTTCACAAAGAAAACCGAGAAGGAGGACAAAGAAACCAGGTGGGTGGTGTGACTGCTGGATTGGTGGGATGGTCCTCTCTTCCTGAGGTTTCATAGCCCAAGAGTGAAGGGTTGGTTTTCATTACTGAACGTGTTACCCATTCAAATGCCATTCCATTGTTCTGCCATGTTTATTGGCCATTATTGGTTATTTTTTTGCCTGGTTTATTTAAAGTGATGTGCTACCTATTCCATTTTCAGGGGAAATCTGCATTGTGGTCCCATTTGCTTCAGTACCAGGAGAGAGAAGAGAAGCAAGAGCACAGTGCAGAGTCTCCAGGTGAGTACTTGGCAGGTGACTCCATGAGGAGTCCATCACAGCAAATTAACTTAGCCATGGGAGGAACAGTGCAACCACATGAAACCCATGCAGGATTTTCAGTGTATTTGTGTGCTAATACCCCATTTACATTTTGAGACTTCTCATAATCATTGTGGGGATGTCTTGATGTCTGGACAAAATGGATTGAAATCATTGGAAGCAAAGGAACATAGTTTCCATCTATGTCTGGAAAATCACTTGATGTGTGTGCACTACCTTCATTCCCTTTTAATGAGCCTTGAGTGAGGTGTGAGAAGCAGTATCTCTGCAAAAGATAATTTCTGAAGAAGCTGAAAGTGTGGAGCTGGGAATAAGACAGCTGACATTTTTCTTTCAGTGAGCATAATCTGTCTCTCAAATCCCAATATGAATAACTCCATGTTCAGTAAATCTTTATACTGGTGGGTGGTACAGTTCAGAAATTGTGTCATTAATCTCTGTCCATCAGTCTAGGTGCTTTTACTTGGCCCCTTACAATCACTAAATTACTTCTGTGTTTTAAGAGAGGCTTTCTGACAACTTTGAGATGTCCCTGCCCAATGGCTGGGGTATTGTAGTAAAAGTTTCTGAACTTATACAAGTGAATCATCTTGCAAGGACTCTACAATTCAGATCCTGCAGATGGGAACTTGTATGATCAGTCCTCAAAGAGGCATTTATGGACAAAATAGTCTCTCCCATGAAAGGACTTTTTAATAAGCTTCAATGAGTAATGCACTAAACAATCTGGCTGGCAGGCACAAATTCCTGAGAGCAAAATATGTCACCACAAAGTGGTTTGATCAGTGCAGAGCACAGAAATGCATGGCATTCTTTGCATTGAATATGTTACTGTAGCTTAATTTTATTTGAGTTTTTCTCAGTTGTGAGCTTTCAATAGAAACTTCTTACTAATAAAAATCATTGCTGTACAGATTTCAGTTAAGGTATTTCACATACAGGAAAAAGAAGCTAGATCTCCCAAATTCAGTGCTGGTTAAGGAAGGAATAGGTAATATGTCCAGAATTTCCATTTTGTCTACTTCTCCATCTCCAGGATAGAGTTAGTGACAATGCACAGCAACAGTGCAGTTACCAGCCACTTAGATTGTTTTCAGTTTTAAGTAGAACAAATGCATTGCAGACTATTATGCAGTGTTGTATTAACTATGTGTATTTTCTCCACTGTAGTTGGTGGTGGAACAGAAAGACGAAAGTCTGATACAGGAATTACTCTGCCTACGTTGAGAGTTTCCCTGATACAAGATATGAGGTATGCAATTTGGTTCCTAAAGTATTAATTGTGGGTTTAATTGTGTAGCATAAGGTAAAGATCCTCACTGGCTTTGGGTCTACAAAGGCAAAGGAGAATTAAACCTCTTCAGCCCACATTCAGTTCTACAACATGTTGCCTTTCTGTTTTGGAAAACTTTTTTGTGTGTTCACTTGATCTGTTTTAATGAACAGAAACAGAAAATCACACATTACTGCAATTTCTGTTTTCCCAGGGGAGTTCTCCCAGTAATAAAGCCAACTTCTACAAATAACAGCAGATACCTCAAATTCCTTGGTATTTTCAGTTTGTTGCTTTTCATTCATTTTTTAATTGTTGATTCAGCAATTTCAATGGATAGGCAAAGCAAAGGGACATAAAAACCTGCTCACAATGCCTGAGCAATATTCTTTCTTCTCAAATAGCATTTCACGGCAGATACTAATAAATGCAAAAGTTTAGAAGGTCACTCAGACCTAGAATTTGGGTGAGTTTAAAGCTGGGATGTGAAGTTAAGGCAGGTTCTCTCCAGTGGACCACAGCCTGGCTCTGGAGACCTTTTCAATCAGTGTTTGTTTGGAACCAGAAGGATTAGAGAGTCAGAAGAGGTGGAGGCTGGTGTGACAGCAGCAGGCAGAAGTTCTTCAGAGCATCTCCTTGATCAAGCCACTGCCAGGTCAGGCCACTGTTTTGACACCTGTCTGGCCAGGGCTAAGTATTTCAGTGGGATAAATATGCCATGAAAAGAGAGGAGGAGAAATGCAATAATGCTCATCTGTAAAGAGCTGAGAGCAATTGCTGGTAATTTAATATGGGAGACAATGTGAATATTGTTTCTTGCAATACCACATCCTTCTTACACCTAAAAATATGGCAAAAGAACCTTAGGGTAAAAATAAGATTTATTGTAGTTCACAAAACCCTGATTACAGTGATGTGATTTTACTATGTGTATTGATAGAGAAGTCAGATTTTTCTGAGGAAAAAAAATCACTGTACTCCCCACCCACAGTGGGTTCAACATTTTAATTTGACGCTTTGTAGTTTGAGTCTTTTGTTCTGATTTCAGAGAGCATGACATGCCACGCATGGCTAAAACAACATGTAAAGGAGGGAGAGAGAATACATACAGTGTAATCAGGGGTGTAGTGCCAAGAGGTCATTTTGAACATGTGTCTGCCATTTTAGCATCCCTCTCATGGGATGTGGCAGCTCTCTCCTTAATTCAGTCCTGGGAGACTGACAGGCGTGTGGAGGGTCAGTGTGAGGGAAGGATGAAGGAGGATCTGGAGCGGAAACTCCTGTGCTGGGAGGGGTTTGCTGACAGAGGAGGCTGTGTGTGCTCACTGCTGCGTGCAGGGGTTCTGTCTTCCACCAGCTTCCACTGGGGTAATGAAAGCCCAGCATGGATCTCTCTTGTTTGAATCACAAAAGTCTTTCTTACTGCTCTCAGAGGAAAAGTTCAGAAGCAGAACATTACCTTTCATAATATTTTGGGTATTTGTGATTGTCCACAAACATGTCTGGTCACAGAAAATGCTGGGCAGATGGTGAGCTGGATTTGTCATCTGTAATCTCAAGGCATACTTTCTACTGCTTGGAAGGAATGCTGCCTGATATTTGTTTGCACCCACAGATCCAGGCTGAAGTTGAAGGATGGGTAATTGTTAAATTGCAGGGCTGGTGGTGCTGACTGAACTAATGGCTGGAGGATTAAGCATTGCCTTAAGCAGGGCTTGTTTCTGATGGCTCATGCAAGGTTATGTAAACAACTTAAAAGCAGGGCTGAGTCACAGCCATGCTCTGAACTGCCATGTGCTGCAGGTACTGTGGTGTGTCCTTGCCCCCCGTGAAAGCCAGGCATCACAGAAGTGGTCAGGAAGATACTCAGGGTGTTTATTTTTGTTCTGTGCATGGAATCTCAATGGCACAGGTCAGCCCGGGGCTATCCCCTCCAGCCTTTCCCCTGGCAGGGTCTGCCTCATCTCTCCAACCCCTCCTCCAGCTACAGGCTGCTTCCAGCATGGCCTCACCCTTCAGGCATTGCTGAGCATCCAACCGAACCAATCAACATCACGACCTCCCCAAAACCTTTGATCCAGCTGGATTCAAGTCTCTGATCCTGCCCCTTTGGGCAGGCCCTTCCTTGCTGTCAGCACTTGCTCTCCTGCCCGTGTCCTGCCTCCCTCCTGCAGGGAGCTTGCACTGGAGGATGTGAGCTGGCCACTGGGCCTGCAGCAGAGATGCTTAACCTGCTGTGTTCAAAAAGAAGGCTGAGCAAAGACCTGCTGCCTACCTGGGAAGAGCTGTAGGCTCCTTCCTGGCTGTGCTGGCATGAGTGTGCACAGCATCCCCAGGGCACGGCAGTGCTGAGCAGCTGTAACCTCTGCTGTCAGCACAGCTGTTTGCAGAGGGTTTGTCTCACCGTACCCCAGGCTTACATTTGACAGAGCAAATAGATTTTTCTTTATTCCTAATGGGATTAAAAGCAAGTCCAAACCTCCTAAAGGGGAGTTGCATTGAAATGGCTGCTCAGTGCTCTGACAAGAGGAATTTGCTGTGCACTGGTAAGCATGTGGTGCTTGCACTTAGGTCACCGATAAAAATAGAGCTGTTCTGACTCTCACAACTGACAGTGAAATAAATTTGGGTTCCTGCATGCTCTGTTCTGTTACACTCTGCTTTTGCTGACACCAAGACTGATTACTGAATCTTTTTTAATATCTGTGGCAAGCTGCATGCTTGCAGATATTTATTTATCCCAAATGCACAATTAATGCTAATCTAGTCTGAACCAGACACAGGTAATGAAGAGGCACAGAGCGTGCATGGAATAAGGTTGAGTCCATCTGTACTTGAATCTTCTCACAGAAATAACATATTCTGCTCAGTGTTTCGTATTAGATGTAATTCAAGCTGAGCACTCAGGGGGAAGGGGAGGGAGATGATAGTCTGTGCTTTGATCTTCCCATCTCAAAAGGCTTGAAATGTCTGAGGAGAGTGTCTCAACATGATGTAGTTGAGTGTAGCATGCATCCTGTTTCTCAAGGACTGTGGGTCACGTGTCCAGCTCTCTGCTGGAAGGTCTAGTGCTGGCTGCCATGCTCTGAGTTAGGAAGGGTTTTGCATGCCAGGAGCAAGGCTCCAGCCTTGTAGGTCAGCCTGGAACAAAGCAGTGCTGCTGGGCTCTGTATCCTCTTCATTTGTGCAGGGCTGGTATTTCTGGACAGCTCCAAGTTGTTTGCAAATTTGCCCTAAAGGTCATGGGCCTGCTCCATTAGAGGGTCTATAAACAAGAGAGTAGTTTTCTCAAATAATGCAGGGACTAAATATTACACTATCTTGGTTTGAAAGACAGGTGTCTCTTAAGGAAGGCAGGAGCATCTGTTGGAATGGAAAATGTAAACTCTTTCCCTCCAAATTATTATAATTTTGAAATTAAGGGGCTCTCAGGCAAAGATATGAAAACAGGAATAACAGTTCTTTTACAAGTGTGTATAAAAAAAATTAAATAATTACAAATTATTAGGAAAATTAAAAATAAAATGCTGTGGTACAAAACTGCTGACAGAGTCAGTAGGATACAACCTGTCACCCTGTCCATCAGGGTGTTGGTAGCAGTCTGATTAAATGGTGGCTGCAGTCCTCTTGGAGTGAGAGATGTGGTTCTGTTGAAGCAGTGATCCTGTAGAAGGGTGTAGTTTTCTTCTGAAGGTCCACTGGTGATGTAGAAGGGTCTGGTCTTCCTCAGGGAATCCAGTGGAAAAGGCTGACTGTGGTGTTCCACATCTCAGATTATATCCAGGTAGGAATGCTTTGCTCCTCCCCCTGGGTGGAGCATCTCTCGGTGGGATGCTAATTTTCAGTGATGCACTGAGATATAATGACAGAGGATATCCCCCTGGAGGAGGATGGGTCCTGGAAGAGATAAAGAACACTGCCCCACCTGGCTTTAACAGATGGTAATAGGATGCATACTTTGGTTACATCTTGCATTGCAACCTAAGACAAGGACAAAGCACACACTTGGGTGTAACAGATGGGGGAAGGCACAGACAGTGAGACTATAGCAGTCATTGTAAAAAGCATCAGTCACAGCACGACATTGTTGGGTTTCCTTTGGAGTAAATATTGCCACATTCCCCAGCACTCAGCAATGTGTGGAGGGCTGTCAAGGAAGTCGAAGGAGTTGGACAGTAAATTGCAGCTGGGGTTAGTTCAGGCTTCAGCTGATGGTACTTGGAGCTTGCCGTGAAGATTTGGAGGCCTGAATTGCCTGTGCCGTTAACATGCAGGCTGTATGAAAATTAAGAAATTGCAGCCTTTTCTTTTCCCCTGCTGAAAACTGTTACTCATTTTTCTTCTTTTTTATTTAACCAAGTGGGGAGTTTTTGGAAGCGACTTCATTCTGCCATGGCACTTCTCTTCCTCTTCTAAAGCTCAGTGTGCTCTAAAACTAGAGTTTCTGGCATTCTCCAAACTGAAATGTGGGAAGTTTAAAAAGAAAAAAGAAAAGCATGACTGCTAAGAAGAAAGTCCCTATGGAACAGTTCTGCTTTTCTACAGATGAAACATATGGAGGGCTGTTCAAATTATTACTTACAGGGAGGCCTCTTACATCCCTAGAAATGTGATCCTGCTTGCAGCTTCCTGATGCTGTTTTTGCCTCAGCGGTCCTCCTTTTCTCAGATGTGCCATTGCTGCTGCCCTCAAAGGGTTTGTTAGAACCTTCAGAGCCACTGTGGTCTGGAGAAACTCTCAGGACACGTGTTTGTCCTCTGCCCTCCCAGACACACCCATTTGAGTCAGCAGCTTGAGGTGTCAGCTGAGATATAACTGGGTCTCACAAGGTGTCTGCTCTTTTTAAGTGTCAGCAGTGTCCATGAGAACATTTACCATGGGTAAACAGGTTTACCACTCCTCACTCTGCCCAGGCAACCACAGAGCAGCTCCTATGGGCATCCATGCCTGGAAAAAGCTGCCACTTGTCCTTGTGCCAGCCTGGGACCTCATTGCCACAGCACAGGGTTCTGGGGAGACCTGCTGGGGATCTCTCCAGAAATTGTGTCAGAAGACATTTTCCAGTTCACGTCCTGCATCATCACACGGGATGTTACCATTTGAAGCATGCAAAATTTTTATGATTCATCTCTTTATTTTCTTCCCCACACATTTCAGGCACGTTCAGAACATGAGTGAGATAAAGACTGATGTGGGGCGAGCCCGTGCCTGGATAAGACTTTCTCTGGAGAAGAAGCTTTTGTCTCAGCACCTGAAGCAGCTGCTTTCCAACCAGGCGCTTGCAAAGTAAGCCAGCTCTTTTCTTCAAACCTTCACTTTCACGTTGTGAAACTGATGTTTCAAGGTGCTGCTGCTTGGGGTACCACCAGGCACCCTGTTGGGGTACTGTGATTTCCAGCTAGAAGTGATTGAAGGGCAGGGGGGAGCTGGGGGAGGTGGTACTGCCCACCCAGCAGGGCTAAAGTCTGCTCATCTGCATGGAAAGCACATCACAGATTTCAGGAAGGAGGCATTAGTTGTTGGCCAGATCCAAGGCACACTGCAGCCTTACAGATCCTTGAGCTGACAGTGGTGGGAGGATCCCAAGTGCTGCTTGGTGCATTCTGCTGGGTTTTGTGTCACAGTGGGAAGCAGAGGGAAGATGAGATTATTAGATGAGACCATTCCACAGTGGGAAGGTGTGGGGAAGAAATGAGGTTGCTCTATGTGGGCTCAGATCTGCTGCTGTTAGTAGTGTTAGTTTTTAGCTGTGCTTTGCAGCAAACCCCAAATTGAGATGAACTCAGTTGCCTTGCTGTGGGAGCGTGGAGCCAGGAGTGCTATCTAAAGCACATTTGGCTCATTTACATGCCCTCTGTGGGTTTCTAGCAGCTTCTGTTATGGGGGTGTCATACCTCCCATTAAGAGCCACTCTTCATTTGGTGTTTTGAGGATCAAACACCTTTTAAGATACATGATGCTTTTTCAGCAGTAACAACAGAAATGCCATGTGCTTGTTTCTCCCAGGAAACTTTACAAACGTTACGCTTTCCTGCGCTGTGAGGAGGAACGGGAGCAGTTCCTGTATCACCTGCTCTCACTCAATGCTGTGGATTACTTCTGCTTCACAAGCGTCTTCACTACAATCAGTGAGTTGGAGAATCAATTTTTTTCCCCCTGACTAAAAATTAGTTGCTGCCATGGTTTGTAAGAGGTGATGTTGCCGGTGCTTGAGTGGCTGAGCCCGTCTGGAAGCCTTGGTTGTTGCTGTGGGTTCCTGGGTGTTGGGTGTTGCTCTGGGAAACCAGCTGGAGAGCCAAGCAGGAGTGCTCTGGGTAAGAGCCTTGCACAAAGGAGAGTAATCAGCAGAGAGTGCTGCTCTCTGTGTAGTTTCTTTCAGCTTCCCTCCCAGACAAGTCCTCTACCTCCTAATGCCTCTTTCTGGCCTTCATTAAGTGTGCATCCTAGCAGTCTGCTCTCCACAGACTGAGGAGGAGATGGAAGATTGGAGGGTGAAATGCTTTGTGCTGCTCTGTGCATTTTAAGTCTCTTTCTGTCTCTTCATAAATGCCAGAAAGATTCCCTTTCTCACTCTTGTAAAGAAGAGAGCAGAGATTGGATTGATACCTGGAAATTAATCTTTGTCTTTCCAGAACTGGACAATGGAGAAAAAGCAAGATCCCATTAGATGACCTAATTATTTGGATTCACCTGAGCAGCCATTATTTTTAATTTTCCTGTCTGTTCAGAGTGAAGTGAAGCAAGTTTTACATGACTGTCAGAATGGGCTCTCATTCTACTTTTTCTCCTCTTAAAGCAATAAAACCCCTCAGAACTAGCGCAGCACAAAGATTTATTCATCCTTGATTACCTTATTTCTGTGAGGCATCCAGCTTAACAGCTTTCTCCTGTAGGAGAAGTGCTTGGGATTTGAGGGGTTTTTTTGAGTGCAGTATGATTGGCTGGCACACAAAAGTAAAAGGGGCTGGCTTAGCTTCCCCAGTCAAAAAGACAGCTTGTGAAACATAAGGGGAGAGTGAGTCTTGCAGTGCTAGAGCTGCAGTGTCAGAGTCAAATCCAAACTGGGGTGGGTGGCAGTCCTTGTCTTAAGCATGTATGAGTGGTACAGATTTAAAAGCTGAAGAGTAAACTAATAAGAACAGGAATAAGAATAAAGAGAGGGATGTCCACAGAGACACAGCAGACCTGAGAGTCTGGCTGTGGTGTTTGCAGCTGTGACAGTATTTCCTGCTGCAGCCTTTCAGTGCTTGAAGGGGGCCTACACGAAAGATGGGAGCAAACATTTTATCCATCAACTGTTGCAGTAGAACATGAGTGATGGTTTTAAACTAAAAGAGGGTCAGTTTGGGTTAGATATAAGGAAGAAGTTTTTTACATTTTGGGTAGTGAGACCCCGGCACAGGCTGCCCAGGGAAGTTGTGGATGCCCCATCCCTGGATGCCCCATGCCCCATCCCTGGGAGCGTTCAAGGTCAGGTTGGACGGGGCTGTGAGCAGTTTGGTGTGGTTAAAGATGGCCCTGGGAACAATCATTTTATCCTTTACCTGT
Organism: Cisticola juncidis; assembly: GCA_013400215.1. Taxonomy (NCBI): domain Eukaryota; kingdom Metazoa; phylum Chordata; class Aves; order Passeriformes; family Cisticolidae; genus Cisticola; species Cisticola juncidis. Next base: position 28,001 of record VXBR01001569.1, on the reverse strand, counting down.
TGCAGTAGAACAAGGGTTGATGGTTTTAAACTAAAAGAGGGTCAATTTGGGTTAGATATAAGGAAGAAGTTTTTTACATTTTGGGTAGTGAGACTCTGGCACAGGCTGCCCAGGGAAGTTGTGGATGCCCCATCCCTGGATGTTCTCTGGGAGCATTCAAGGTCAGGTTGGACGGGGCTGTGAGCAGTCTGGTCTGGTTGAAGATGGCTCTGCTCACTGCGGGGGCTTGGACTAGGTGGCTGCTGAAGGTCCCTTCCGAAGCAGACTGTAGGTGGCTGTGACACTCCTTTCCCGATGCCCTGCCTTGCTCCATCCTCCCGCGGGCGGGCTCCCCCGCGCTGTCCCGGCTGTGCCGCGGGGCTGCAGCTCCACCGTGCGGCCCCGCCGCCTTCACCCAGCGCCAGGGGCTCCTGCCTCGCTTCTGAGACGGCAACAGGGGCTTGCCTTCAAGGGAAAGGCGTGCTTTGCCCCAGAAACTGCGTTTACTGTAAGGGAAAAAAGATAGATCGAGGCTAACGTACTTCCCCCTCTGCCTGTTCTCAGTGATCCCTTACAGGTCAGTGATAATTCCCATCAAAAAACTCAGCAATGCAATAACCACATCAAACCCGTGGATATGTGTGTCAGGAGAGCTGGGAGATAGTGGCGTCATGCAGATTCCTAAAAACCACCTAGAAATGACGTTTGAGGTGAGTATGTGCTCTTCTCATTTTCCTTTCAATTTGAAACGTGCTTCCAAATAAATATTAATTTGTTATGAGGTTTTTAAGAGCACGGCATTTCAGATTCTGTCCTGATTTTCATTGTCACTGTAGGTTCAAATATGTACAGGAAAATAGCCTGCCCCTCTCATATGAGATGAAGGTTTCCTGTGAGCACACTCCTCTTTTAGCCACAGGCTTTGCTGCTGTCCCAGTCCAGCCTTGGGAGAACTCCTCACCTTGCCTGTCTATTTCCACATCTCATTCCTTTCCACACCTCCTTGCCCAATTTTCCCTTTCAGTGCTTGTTTCCAACTCCACATCTCCCTTCCAAGTTGCTTTTCTCTTTTTTCACTCTGTCTTTCCACTAAGCACCACCTGGGTCCCTGTTGATCTCTGGCCAGTACCAAATTTCTTCTCAGTCCATTGTCTGGCATTGCCCTTCAACATCCTAGCCTCACGTGCTGTCCATGGCACACCAGGAGCCACCATCCCCACTGGGCTCTCTCCCCTAGGCTTGCTGAGGTTTTCTCTTTGCTTTCCCTCTGCTTTCCCACCCAGAAATTACAGGTTGGCTCGGTGCCATGCCAAAGCAGCTGGTAGCAGGAATTGCAGGGAAAGCCCCATCAAGCTCCCCTAGCTCTGGGCTGTACCATATCCATTAAGGAGTGATTCTGTGGGAAAATCTGCTGCTGAAATTGAGGTTGCATCCACTGAACATATGCAGACTGATCTTCAACAACAATAGCAAAAAAAGCCTCTTGCCAAATATAGGTCAATTTTGACAAAGAGAGGATATTTTTGATATAAATGCCCACGTCTCATTCAGATATTACTATTTTGTAGAAAAGATCTCCAGGCTTCTAACTGGCAAAATGACATATTTAGATATTTCTAAGGATAGCATTGATGCTGTTCTGGATTATTCCTTCGGCTGAAACTTTCCTAAAATATCGACGTGAGTAGCCACCCACTTAGAGAAAATGTCAGCCCAAGCTGCTTGTTTGGCAGCATCAGGGGCAGTGAAAACCAAGGTCTTTCAAGGGAAGTGTTTAGGTGACGTTAACAGATGTTGTTGCCAGCCCCACCTACAATTACATCTTGCACTGGAATTCACAATGCCTTGTTTTCCTTCTGTGTCTTTGTGATGCTGAGTCTCATGTTAGTGATTTTTTATTTGGCCCAACAATAAGCAAATCAGTCCTTGAAAATAATAAAGGATCTGCTGCATAGTGTGGAGTGAGTCAGCTGAAGGTCACTATGCTCCAAATGGATTTTTGAAAAGCTGTTTGTATTGAAGATCTGTTTCTTCTGCAAAAGCACACCTTTTTATCACCTTACTCAGAAATGTGTAATTAATACTTCTCAGAAATATTCAGAGTGAGTGCTCCCAACAAAGAATGTAATCTTTCCACAAGCTTTAAACACTTCTATTTCTTTTCTTCTGTTTTAAAATATTTTGCTTTTGAAAATGCTCTGCGTGTTTGATTGAAAATACTTCTTCTATAAATCAAAGAAAGCTAGAAAACTGAATAAAAGCCTACATTTGAGACCATATGTGTGCATGGGGTGGGGGTGTGTGTTGTCTGTTCTTTTTTAAATAAAGCAAAAACTGTTACTCATTTCAGTGCCAGAACTTGGGGAAGCTGACGACCGTTCAGATTGGTCATGACAACTCAGGGCTACTGGCCAAGTGGCTGGTTGATTGTGTCATGGTCAGGAATGAAATAACAGGACACACGTACAAGTAAGCAACAAGTTGTAATTCTCCTTGTCTGAAATTCTTGTTGAATTTAGAGAAAGCAAGGCGGCATTCACCTTCTCCTTGACTCAGATTGGGGCTGATTTGGGTCCCTGATAGGGTTGGTTGGTCTCCCCCACCCCTGGTTCTCTCATTTCAGAAGCCCTAGTTGAAGTCAGATAATCTGATAAATATGAAATGAGATTTGAGTGCAGGATTTTCTTTGCATCTTTCTGAGACAGGACAGACAGTACAGATACTTTTGAAGTGATTAATATGTTTGTGTCTAATAATTAGATCTCTTGATTTAAAGTAGTGTGTTAAAATTGAGAACAGATTAACTCTTTAAACCCCAAAAGCTGAAATGACTCTCTGGGGGAAATATTAAGAAAATAAAAGTTTGTGATGATTTCTTAATCTTATATTGAGCACATATCTCTGTATCAAAATGGTCTCCTAATTCATCATTGGTTTTACAAAATGTGGCTGGGCAGACTCAATTTTTTAAAAAATGTGAATTTGAAAAACTGCAATTCAGAGAGGTGAACTCCAGATCTCCGAGTTGGCCACAGTGTACAGGGGAAAGTAGGAGGACATGGGATAAAATGACTGGGGATATGCATGGATTTCATTAGGGCTGTGTATGGGGTCCAAAGGTACGCCAGTAAAATGTGAGGTCAGGTCTGAGTATGAGGAGATGTCACAGCCTCAGCTGGGTGGAAATTCTGTGGGGATTTGGTTGTTAATCATCACAATGCTCTTATCAGTTGTGGATGCAAGTGCAAAATAACTCATCAGAAAACAACACGTGGACCATAAAAAAGGCGTGTGATCCAAGCTCTGCATATTTCCCTAAGGATGGTCAGTGTGGTGCAGGGGCTGCTCCTGCAGAGCTCTGCTCTGTGAGAGTTTTCTGGCAGCAGAGTATTCCCTGCCTTTAGCAGTGTTCACAGGGTGCCAGCTGTCCCCAGCTCTGAGATCAGGCTGTGCTCTGCGCGTGGCTGACCCGTGCTCCTCCTGGGCGCTGTGCAGGTTCCCCTGTGGGCGGTGGCTGGGAAAAGGCGTGGATGATGGCAGCCTGGAGCGCATCCTCATCGGGGAGCTGGTGTCCTCCACGTCCGACGAGGAGCTGGGGAAGCAGTGCCGCACCCCGCCCCAGCAGAAATCTCCCACTGTGACGCGCCGCCTGAGCATCACTTCCCTCACAGGGAGGAACACCAGTAAGTCCTTGCCTTCCTCCCCAGGGGCGTGGAGACAGGGTCAGCTGCCAACTGCTGGGCAAAAAAAAAAGCTTCTGTGAGCAGGAGGGTTCATCCTGAAGCAAGGCTTGGTGCAGAGCAGCAGCTGCGAGCTGATGAGCTTTGCCTGCCTTCCCTGGTTGGTGTTTGCTCTGTGACGTACACGTTGCCTCTTTCAATGTCCCCTTTTGACTGTTGAGAGATAATAATCTCTTTCTTTGGAACATGGAGATAGGAGATGAGGGAGGAGGAGGCAGCAGAATTTGCAGGAGCTGGTGCTGCTCAGCCTCCCAGCTCCTTTTGCAATCTGTGGGAAGACAAGCCTCTCTGAGGGCAGCCCAGATCTTGATGTGGCTGCTGTGAGCTGCCTTCTGGTGGAGCTTATCTCTGCAGAGACCCTAGGGCACATCAACCTCACATCCCTAAAATTAGCTTTTATGAGTAACTGCACGTGGCTGCAACAGGACATGGGACTGTGAGGGTCACATGAGGCATTCTGTGCTAAAGCACAGGGATGGGACAGTGTAGATCCTGCTCATGCATCTATCTAGTTCCTGTAAATTAGACAACATGGGTGCTGAAATGTCAAGCAAGGAAAGATTAACCTTCAACTAGTCTGCTCTCCATCATTTCACAGAGCCTAATGCGGGGCAGATCCAAGAGGGAATTGGGGAAGCTGTGAACAATATTGTGAAACACTTCCACAAGCCAGAAAAAGAGGTAATTCCTACTTCTCTTTATTGCCTGCAAGTTTTTATAAACAGAAATGGCACTGAAGTATCAGTAGATGTACTACCTTTAGATCTGAAGTTTCTGGCATTCAGACAAGGCCAGTTGTACTTACCTAGTCTCCCTTTTCCACAGAGAGGGAGCCTTACCATTCTGTTGTGTGGAGAAAATGGTCTGGTTGCAGCACTGGAGCAGGTCTTCCACCATGGATTCAAATCAGCTCGCATTTTTCATAAGAATGTCTTCATCTGGGATTTCATAGGTAAGCTGAAATATGATTTGGAGGTGGAGGTTTAGGGCAAAAGGACTCCTCACATGCAGACCTTGCATTCTCATCAGCTAGGGTGCCATTTCTCCTGCCAGGCACCTGCTCCAGGTTGCTTAAAGTCAATGAGAAACCCAGTGGCAGATGAGAAATTCTAAACTCTGTGTAAGAGAAGAGTGTGAGTCTGTGCAGAAATTTAAGAGTTCCTAGTTCAAACAGCTGCTTTTCTGAGAGAAAGGAGGTAGGCTGGAGATTGGGGTAGAGGAGCAATCAGTGTTAGGGGGAGAACTGGGAAAGGGCAGGGAGGGAAAGGTTTGGATTCCTGGTTTATGGAACTCTCCTAATCATTGCACTGGTCTACTGGTGATCCTTACCTGTAGGCCTATATAGGTGTAATTTAGGATATACTTCTTCCCTTAGAAAGGGTTTGCAGGCAGAGATGCTCAGCCTGAGGGTAAGTGCTGACTCAAAAAAATGAAAAATCAGTGCCGATGGTATCACTTAGAGTGAAACCATTGAGGGGAGCCCTGCTCCTTGGTGTTACCTGTGTTAGACATCAGCCAGACTGACCAGTGCTATGCCATGGCAAAGGTGGAGATGACCACCTACCTATGGTCTTCAGAGTCAGGAATTCATAGATAAACTGGAATAGCTCTCAGCAGGTTGATTTTTTAAGAATTCCCTTGTGTGATCCTGTGTCAAAATTAAGTGCTTCTTCTCACTGATGTTCTCCCTACCACAGAGAAAGCTGTTGCTTACTTTGAATCCAGTGATCAGATTGGAGACAATGAGGAGGCCCTTCTGCTTCAGAGATCTTCATGCAAAACCTTCTGTCATTATGTCAGTGCCATCAATACAGCTCCAAGGAACATTGGAAAGGATGGCAAATTCCAAATCCTGGTTTGCCTGGGGACAAGGTACCAAACTGCTCTTTATTATGTATGTCCTCTGGCATTAGACTAGAAGAATATTTTCCTACCATTGTTATTACCTTTAGTTTTCCATTTTAAGACATCTCACACCTATCTATTATCCCATGCCTATTTTAGGCAGCTTTAGTACTACGTCAAATATTGGAGCAAAGAAGCACTAATAATACATGGCTAGTGTCTAAACTGCTAAAAGTGTTTTGAGCTTTTTTATAACTGTTAGCTTGACAGTCATGTGTATGAATTCTGTCTTGCAATGCTATTTTTGATGAAGTACTGACTTTGGGAATGCAGAGTTCCTTTTCAGGAGCTGGTGAATTTCTAAATCCTCATTCAATTGCTTGTGAAAATGGGATGCCTGTTTTAATTTTGACAGAACTGTTCTAGATGAACATTTCTTTCCTAATAGGGCACATTCTGTCTTGCATGTGGGGAGGGGCAGGAGGATGAGACTTAGTTGTATTTTGGTGGGTAGAAGTTGGTACGTCTAGAAATAAGTACCATTTTTGTTCTTATCTGTGTGGATACTTGGAAAACCAGTTGGCAGACATCTGTCAGATTTTCCACAAGTTTTACTTTCCCTGTTCCTGATCTGAAAGTGTTCCTGGATTCTTGCAAATGCCCAGTTCTGCTAATACCTTTTAATTTTAATTTCTACAGTATGTAGTTTTTTACTAACCAAATCAAGGGGTGCGATTATATGGCAAACTTGTATGTGCCAACAACACCCACTGCTCACAAAAAGGGCTGCATGTTTTAGGTTGTGCTCTTGGAGAGGAATTCCAGTATGAGATCCATTGTACTTGGTGCTAAAATGATTCCTGTCCCACCCTTTCAGGGACCACCTGCTGTCTCAGTGGATCCCGCTGCTGGCGGAGTGCCCGCCCATCACCAGGATGTACGAGGAGAACGCTCTCCTCCGGGACCGCATGACTGTCAACTCCCTGATCCGAGTCCTGCAGACACTGCAAGACTTCAACATCGTCCTAGAAGGATCGCTCATTAAAGGAGTGGATGTTTAGCATGGCTTGGCTGAGAACTTCATTACTCCTTTCCCAAAAAAGCAAACCACAATTGGAGACCTGTCAGGACTTGAATGACATGGTAGTGCACCACTGTAAGGCAGAGCTGCTGGTGGAAGCAGGATTGGGAAGCCCAGTTTGTGCCCAATGGGGACTGGCCTCTAAAGCTGCAGAAAGCTAAGATGCAGTATTGTAGTTTATTTGAAACAGAAATTTAGTACAAAAAATAGAGTATTTTCATGTGTTAGATGTGTGTAAATATGCTATCTTCTTTAAGAAATTATATTACTCTAAGAAATTTTTCTTAGACTGAATGTTCTTGTTCTGACTATGAGTAGCTTAAACCCAGGGGAAGGACTTGGGGGAGGGAGGGAAGGACCAAGGTGGGAAGGGATGCCGCTACTTGCTTGTGAGGAAGAAGCCAATCAACGTGTAAATACAGCGCAAACTCAGCAGGGCTTTTTTCAGGTATTGCAGATTAATACAGCAAATATCCTTATGTAGCCATTGTGATCGTGTCACCCTGGAAATGCTGTAAGCATATGCTGGTTTACCCTACTGTACATGGTCTCTCTTAGTTTGTTGTTTGTTCAGAGACTCGCCTTCCCGTGCATGGGAGTAGCGAGTCGTCATTTTTTTCTGTAAGGTCTTTTGTGTCACTCCTGTTGATCTCCAAAAGGGGAAACAAGTATTGGAATGCTTAAACACTGGAGAGAAGGACTGCTGTCAGCCTCAGAGCCTGAGAGGATGAGATACCTGTTGAAGCCTTGCTGCTGCAGCCTGAGATGGGGAATGGTGGCTTGCTTGACTCGCTCCATGTGTCCCTTCCCTGTCTAGATGTTCTCATGATTCACCCTCACCCTCAGCTATGGATGAGGGTGGATGTTGTGGATGACCATTTTTCTTCCCCATGATGAGGAATTTGGCTTATACCAAATTCTTGCTGTACTTGAGAAGAATCGTTGCTGTAGAGCCACAAACACTGCTGTTGCTGTGCTACCGAACTGGCTTTGAAGTGCTGACAGGTTATGAATCTTCCTTTATCCTGCAGAATGAGTGTTCCTAGGGGAGTACAGGGTCTTGGATGACTTTTTTTTTTTTTTTTTTTTTTTAATTATCCAGCTACAAAAATAAAAGGAATTAAGCAAAAGGAGGGGGAAAAATTAATCTCATGTTGGTATTTTGAGGCTTCTGTCCAACACTCTTTCTGGTTAATGTGTTACTAATACAGTGCATATAAGGGATACAGCTCTTGATGAGGAACTGGGAGCAACTGTATGATACAAATTGAACAAGAGATTGTATCAAAATCACCTTGTGAATACCGTGCAGTAAATATGGAGTATATTTTCCATTCTTGTGGATGGGAGTTGGAAGGGTCTGAGGACACAGTTAGATTCACCTGGTTGTAATTTTTGGAAGTTAGTTTAAATACAGGTTTTTGTTTTCACTTGTTTATTCCCTACAATCAGGGGGAATTTGGTCAGTGGATTCTTTGGATGTCTCACTGTCAGCTGAGGCTTGGGAAGAGCCCCTGACTGGAACTGGAAGTGTGTTGCTTTGCACTGTGCTCCCAAGTGGCATTTGGAAGGGCTTGGCAGTGGTGGACAGTGGCAGGTCTTGGCATAGTGTGCACATGGTGGAAAGAGGATGAAAATAAGGGTTTGCTTTCTCACCTGCCTTTTGTCAACCTTCTCCACTTTCCTGTGGTCCTGCTGCTGCCCAGTTCATAGAACAGCACTCACTTCAGTGTCAAAGTTTCACCTCAGATTCCCAACCAGAAGAAAACTCTTCATGTAACTTTGTTTCATTGGAGAGTTTTATGTTAGAGAAGCCTTTTTGTTTCTAAGAAAGAAGTAAAATAACACTGTCAAGGAGCCTTCCACTTTAGTGAGGGTTCCAGCTTTCAATAACCATTCTTTCCTCCTGAGCTTGTGCTTCCTTAAAGTGACTGAACTCATCCCATATATACTGCAGGCAACACTGCCATGTCGCTGCCGTGGGTGTGAATAACTAATGTAAAGGCTGTGAATGGTGTCTCCAGTTAGCAGCCAGAGCCCACAGCTGTGTAACATCTCTCTTACATTTCCAGAAATGTGAAATTTGGGGTGTTAGGATTTTCTGTGTGGCCAGGCATGTCTGCTTAAAGTCAGCAGAGGATGCATGACAGCCCTTCAGCAGCAATTGAAAATGTGTCCCTGTACTTTACTCTATCAATGAATTATACATTTAGCACCAGAAACCATGTGGCAGCGTTATTTGGTAATGACTGCTTAGGATGTTTTGATTTCTATTACAACTCAGGCCTTTTATGTCTAATGACTGCTATACAGGATTTTTTTCACGCCCAGCCCAGTCTTAAGTGACTTTCATTTTACTGAAATTACCACTTCTTTAGTCCTTGGATTTCTTCACAGCATCGTCTGCACTTGCAGGCTGGATGCTTCCCAAAATACACTGCTGCAGACTTCTCCAAAGGCTGTGTACGACTGGAGCAGTTGGAACATTCATCTGACATGACAAGGGTTAAGTGCAAGCAGGATAAAGGAGAAATGTAGGCACCTCTAGAGGTCATTCATTTAAATGAATAAACCACATGCAGAGAAAAAAGGCAATAACTACATGAAGTCTTTCTTAAGTTAAAAGAAGTCAAAACCTGGGAATTTTTAAAATTCAAATCAGGGCCTTTCCCCATTTCAGACTACATTAAGAAACCTTTAGCACTTAACACAACTTCACCTCAGCTTTTTCAGCAAGTGTTGACTTGTTTGGTTTTGTCAGGTTTCACATCATATTAATAATAATACAATAAAAATTATATATGTCTCATGTTTCCTTGTAGGCAATAAACCACCCCAAGATATGTTGAAAGGGGCACAGCTGAGTGCCTCAGATTCCTAGACCAGTTATTTGACAACACTGGGAGAATGGTTCTTCATAGTGAATTTGTATTCTACAATGTATGATTTTTTTTTTTAGTGGACTACTTCTGTTGATTGGAAACTGTGAGGTTTTTTCTGTAAGGTTTACAGAAACCATTCTACCCACTAGAATGGTGAGAAACCCATCAGGATTCTTCTAAGTGAACACAGTTTTTACTTCAGTGTTAAAGCACCTTCTTTGGTTGAGAAAGGGAATCTTGGAAAAGACCAAAGCTCTCTGGTATCTGCTTTTTAAAAAAAAAAACAAAAAAAATCCTATCCAATGCCTGTCTGCAGATGTCTGAGTTTGCATAGTCCAGTTGTACTAACAGCCAGCATGGTAACTTGAGGGAGTCAGAGAATCAAATGCCTCACTGTGTACAAAATGTGTATTTATAATTCTCTGAAATAAATGAAATTGTACTGTTTAGTGAAAAATCTACTCATGTTTATTCCAGGTTGGTTTGTGTAATTAGCTATCATAGTTCAAAAATGTGTTTTTAGGGTAGTTGCGTGGCAGCATATTTGAGAAAATTCCTTCTTTCAATCAAATGAAGGTGCGCGTCGTGAGGGGAAATATTGTGTGTTACACTTGAAATGTACAAATGTGCCCTGTATAGCTTAAAATGATCCCTAAACGTCTCCATTGAGTATATTTTGTCTTTACATTATTACTAACGGAATAAGAACTGGATTATTTTCAAGACAACATTAGTAAAAGCATTGTTATATCAAGCACTTTAACATACACACCACAAACCGACATGGTTTTTTCAGGTTTTGAAGTACATTGAAATACAGCTTTTCATGCTATGTCCTTTACAAATAAAACTGTGAGAATAATGGTTGGTGTCACTTTCTCCTTGCAGAGGAGCCAAGAGATTCAGGTCTCAAGCTGAGGAGCTGATCGGAGCCTGGAGGGAACAAACTGAGCAGAATGATCCAGCTGGTGGTGACTGGTTCTGGGAAGTTGTTGGAGCAAAGCTGGGGAGAAGGAGGTGTGAGGGACTGTCCCCAAAACCAGCCCTTCTGCCTCCCCTGACACAAAGGGGAGGCAGAGACCCTGCTGAGCCTGAGCAGCTTTTTATTCCAAGGCTTGGGTGGGAAACCTGGCTGATTACAGGGAAGAAATGGAATCACAGTGAAGCTGAGCTCTTACCAGGGTGACCTTCACTAGGCAACCAGGGTTGCTGTGCCCTTAGATCTGGAAGAATGGGCAGAAGGAGGATGGGATTAACCTGTAGCAAAGGGTCTTCTCTTTCCTCTCTTGACATGAGTTGTTCCCATATTTGAACTTGGGGTTAAAATGGATTAAAATGCAGGAGTGAAGCTCATGCTCTCCAGTCTGTCCAGTAGCATGCTGTGGAAGAGGAAAGATTGATGGACAAGAGAGAGATGAATGCCTGCAAAAAAAAAGGTGCAAAGAAAAAAAAAAAGGAAAGACAGTAAAATGCCCTCTTTTCTAAGTTGGACTGGATTTTCAGAAATTTCCCCCAGCTCCCTCCCAGCTTTGAATATGCTGGAAGTGGCAAAAATGGAATTTTTGGAAACTGTAACAGTTTGAAATGCAGAGCCCTGCATGTGTGTGTGCATGGTGTGTGTGAGGTGTTGCATGTCTGTTCATTCATTTTAACTCTCTGTTTTGAAGAGGCAGAAGAGGCAGACTGAAAGTCTCAGAGCTTGGGACCATATATGTGGGAATCCTGGAATATATTGTGTGATGATACTGGTGCACATCAACATTATGGATGTGAATAAAATCGATAGAGCTGCTTATTGTCAAATGTCAGTGGGTGGAGTGGCTGCACCTTTACACCTCCTTAGTAAATGTGTGTAAATTAGAGATAGTGAAGTCTGACATGTTAGAGGCAGTCAGTACTTGAACAGTAGGGCAGAATTAAGCTTGTCCAGGTGAGCAAGTGCAAGTAACATCCTCTCTACTGTCGTTGATGCAGTCTGGGAGTACTGCAGTGTTTTCTGCAAAGGAGGAATAGAAGAAAACTGAGAAAACTGGCATGGGTGGGAGTTGAAATAGTCTATCAATCTAATTTGTTCCTTTCCAGCATTTCAGGTAAGGTCATCCAATTAAAAAAAACTGTATTCAGTGAAATGGTGAGTGAAACTGCTTCCCTGGCTGTCACTCCATCAGCTCAGAGGCTGAGGCTCCTGTCGCTGCAGTCAGGGAGCATTTCATTGCTGACATTCCTAATTTCTCTCCTGCTATTCCATCAGCCGTGTATCACAAGCCAGCACAGGGTGTGAAGGGAATGGGGAAATTCCTGTACGGGTCTGCTATCTGGTGGCTGGTTATGGTAAACTCTCTGCCTAAGCCACTGCAGAGCTGATTTGTCAGTGGGGAGCTGTGGTCCTGCAGGAAGGTTTGACATTTCACAGGGCCCATCTGCATTCCCTGCAGACCTCACAGGGCAGCTCAGATCCTTTGAATGAACTGCCTCTGTCAGAATGTGACCAAGCAAATTATTTTCACCTTGAACCAAGCCCACCTTTGTCTTGAGGAAAGGGAGGGAAAAGCCATAGGAGGAAACACAGCCAACCCCCCTTAATCCTCACCCACAGCATGTTTTTCATGCTGAGAAGGAGTGCTAGATCACTGCAAGGGGATCTAATGACTGCCTTATTACCATTCAGTAATGGATTCAGTGGGGTCCATAAATGTAAAATAGTTGTGGTTTGCATAAGAGAGACTCAGGTGTTGACACCAGTCTCTGTGTAATAGAATAATTTGTAAGAGATGTCCCCATCTTCACACAGGACATTCAGTGGCAGATTGTCCCCTGCTCCCACAGTCCACTTATACAAGTCTAAACTAAAATGGAATTAAAGTCAATAGCAGGCAGATGTGGCATTGCCTTGCAATCCTCAGATTCTCCTGCTTTCAAGGAGAGGTTTCCACAAAGGCTGGTGTTAGCCTAGGAAAGACATTTCCCTTACCCTGCCCTTGCAGCCAGTGGGAAGAGATGGGCTCTTTCAGGAGCTCTTGCAAGGAGAAACCGCACTTGGCTGCTTTTAATTATGCCTAAAGAAGGCCAATAGAGGCAGCTTGCCCTTGGAGGCTAAGCAAGCATTAATCTTTGTGAATATTCCCACCAGCACTGTCCTCCCATAGAGTTCATTCCTTCAGAGGCACCCAAGTGATATCTTGTGATACTTTTACACATAAAAAAAAAAAAAAAAAAACAACGTTTACAAGAGTAAAACCTAAAGGTGATGGACTCAGGCAGTTGTTTTTTCACAATATATTGATAATTTAGATATGAAGACAAATTCCTTATTTTTCTTACAGAGGCACACAATAGAGATCAGGAAACGTGGCTTCAATGTCTAAGTCTCCCTGACTTCCCCCAAGAGCTTTAAGCAATTTGCTTTTGCCATATCCCATCTTGCAGGTAGGGAGCTGATGTACAGAGTGGGGAGACTTTGCTGCAGCCAGTTCTGCCTCACCAAAGAAGATTGTTCAGCCTTGGGGTCAGCAACTGCCCCTCCAGCATCCACTGGTGTGTGACTGAGAGCTGCTTTTCAGTGCTGCTGTGACAGAAGTGCCCTGAGGTCCCATCTGTGGTTAAATCCAGTTTAAAGGCATTGGTGAAACCTGTTGATTTGTAGTGTTCTGGGCTTGAAAGTCTGTCAAGCTGTGTGTGGTTGGAGTTTTGTAATTGTCCAGACAGAAGAACAGGCTTTCTTCTTGCTAGCTACAATACAGGAGTTATGGTTACTATCAGCAATGTGATTCAGCTCTGCAGAAATGCACAAAAATCCTTGCTTGGCTGTTGTTTGAGGATGGCAGTGATTCCCTACCAAAAGGGAGGAAGAGGAAACAGATATTTTGCAAAGGCACCTTTCCATGATTTTTCATCTTGAGTCCATAGCTCTTCTAGGAGGTACAGACATTCCTTAACATCTCATTAATCTTGTCCTCTCTCTGCCCCACAGCCTGTCCCTGCTCATTGCAAACACAAATAGATCATACCAGATCCACCACACACATACCAGAAAATGCAAGGTGGAAGACCTGTGAAGCACTAGCAAGAGATTTGCAGTAGTAATCAGAAGTGGTCAGTACAACTGAGAACCATTTTCTGGTGCTGTTATTTGGTTGTGGGTTTTTTTAAGGTGTGGATTCAATTTCAAATGATCTGGGAAGTCAGCCCAAAGACTCTGTGCTTCTGTACTTGACATAGTGCAAAGTACTTGAGAGTGCAGACTCTTCCATGAAGTCCCCTTAGGCTGTTTCTTCTGCTCAGTGCTCTCACCTAAGTTCACCTGCAGCTTTTGTGAGATAAATAGAACGTGCTCTAAGTTAGACTGTGCAGTATGAGACCTCCAGCTCGGAGTCGGTGTGGCTACTGCCTTGCCTGAGGTCTGAACTTCTTGCAGATGGCTTATGGTTCCTGACTCTATAAATAGTGTGAAGCTGGCTAGAAGTGGGTGTGGTGCACAGGATATTCTCCCCCAACCCATAAAATGACCTAAAGAAAAACTGCATTCAGGGAATGTAAGTGGAAACATCACCCCATGGCTCTGCCCAGCTTTCATGTTCCTAAAGCTGTGGAAAAAGTTTCCATTCATGGTAATAGGAGAACTAGGAAAAACTTGCAGACCAGAAAAGCTATTTAATTCATCCTCAGCATGGATTTTGTTAGAAGAGAATTTCAGATATCAGCAAGAATTTGTGCTAGACAGGGGTAGTATGGGTAGCTGTGTTCAGTGAGAAATAGGATAGCTGCTCTGGGCTTAGTCATTTGTGTTTAACTGGCACAATGCTAAAAAGTGAGGAATGAACTATCTGATCTTCAATTCAAATGTGTATCCTGGGAAGTGCAAATACAAATTGATCCAGCATGGCTTGCTGAAGTCAGTGAAAGTTCCTAAAACTAATGAGTTTAGACAGGCATTCATGAACAATGTAGTCTGCAAAACCTATTAGTTTGTGCACAGAAGAGAAGCGACCCTCTTTTGGGAAAATAATAAAGTAACTGTTGTTGCTGCTGCTTTCAACACACAATGTTTATTAGGACAGTCCCAGTCTTCCATGTAAGAGTTGGCTTCTGGGTGATCTCAGCATTTTCAGTACAGTTATCTCTCTGAAGGGCCAGGCCTGTGCTAGGGAAGATACTGTACAGCCTCGTGTAATCGCTTCAGTTCAGATAGCCTGGGAGAGAGAAGTGGCAGGGCTCAGGGTGTGATAGGCAGTGCACTGGCTGTGGAGGCTGCTGGTGTTGACTCTGGGTACAGCTGTGAGCAGCAGGGTGTATCTTATCACAAAGTGCAGGGCGTTCTGGATAGATTCCCCTCAGCAAGTGGGGCAAATCTGAGCCCTCATTCCCCACAGCAGAGCAGGGACTGGCAGCAGAGGACAGCAGTGCAGGCATGTCCCTTTTGTCCCCTCCACAGCCACTCCAGGCTCTTGTTATCAGAAGCATTTTTCAGCAGGATGCACACATCCATCTTTCCCTTAAACACAGCTTGTAACCTAACTAAGTTTTCCTTTGACATTGGAAGTTAAATCTGTTTGCAACAGGACCAGCTCCTGTGAGTATCCAAAGTGTTGGGAAGTTTTCATGCAAAAATTGATGCAGGGCTGCTCCAGTGCATTTTCCCAAGCCCTGCCAGCTTCGTGCCTTGTCTGGTTCATCATCCAAGCTAGCTGTGTTCCTGGAGATGTCATAAGCTGAGCTGCTGAGCAAGGTCCTCCTCACAGAGCTTCCTGGGATGCCCCTCTGTCCCTTGGACCTTGCTCCTTCCAGGTTGCATAAGCAGGGGGATTCTGAGAGACTTTTGTGCTGAGGATAAGGGTTAGGAAGGGAAGGAGAAGGACACAGCAGCAAGAGGGGGGGAGGAAGGAGTCCATAATTCATTTGAAGTGGTTCTCAGCTGGCAGTGTTTGCACATCTCTGACTTCCCCCCAGCAAAACACTGCTTGGGGGAGGATGGCAGTAGGGCTTGCCACTCCCTTTGCTCTTCCTAAATGTTGAAGTGACTTTCTACCTCTGGCTTAGGCAATTAATCAGGTAAGGAAAAACTACTGAGGACTCCAGGCACAATACACACTGCAACATCTTAATCAATTTCTCCTTCCCCCTCTTTCAAAAAAATACTTGCCTGCAAGGGCCTGTACTATTTTTTCCGATGTTGGCACAGGAGTATGGGTAAGGAGATGGTGGTAGCAGCTCTTTTTGTGTCTGTATAATAACTCATGACTCTCTTACTCAGCTAATTAAAACCAAAACCCCTCTAGCTACCCTGAAAAATGTAAATAACATTTATTAAAACATTGTTCTGTGGTATAACCAGCACTCAAGTTACAGAGAGGCTGTTATGAAACACGACTTTGCTTGTGAAGAAGCTGCAATTCAAGTGAATAATGCTTCTTCATGGAAGCATTAAGCTGGAGACAAACAGAAGTGTGTACAATTAAAAATGCTTGAAATGCAGAGGGCAAACAGCTGGCAGGAACCAAAGCACTCTGAACACCTTTGCATTGTGCTTTGCCCATCTCTGGAGTTAGCACAGGGTGCGGAATATGCAGTAAAACAAGATTTCTCCAAGGGTATTTTGTTGTTAGCACAAGTAACAAGGTAATAGGAAGACAAAACACATCAAAGCAGGAGAAAAAAGTTTTGATGGAACAGGAGAGTGTTCTTGAATCTCTGGCTACATGCACAATGCTTGTACAGCAGATCTGCTGTAATGTAAAATAAAGGGAATGTAATATTAAAAAACCCATGAATGTGAAGCCAGGAATAAAGCAAATTTTAGGACACAGCTCCTGTGTATTCACATTTATATCAAAATAGAGGCATGTTTCATACAGAGAATGAACCAGAATGGACCCTTTGTGCAAAAGTGAGTAAGTGAAACTCCTTGCTTGTTCCTTGCACCTGATAAAGATGCTATGGAACAGGCCTGATTTAATTCTTCAGCTGTGGCAGTGCCAGAATAGCTTGAAAGAATTTGATTCAGCTTTTGAGCCTTTTACTCTGAGTATATAAAACCTCTAAAGATAACTAAATGAAGAACTCTGGGATTACAAGAGGACGTAAAGCCAAGTGCATATTGTAGCCTTGTGAAGCAGACAGCATGAGCCATCCTAAATACCTGTTTCTATAAATATGGAGACATTTGGAGAAGTGATTCTGCTTTAATGCAGAAACAAAACCTTTCCCATTCACTAAAAGGTCCTGCCACCACTGCTACACTACAGTTGGCAGGGCTTTGGAAACAATTCATGAAAGGTTTGTAAAACTTCCAGATAAGAACAGATGTTTTAAAACATATTTTCTTAGCATTGTCTAGGAGTTCATCTCATTCTATAATCTCAGTGTAAGTTACTTGTCCCGAAGAATCAGATCCACAGGCACAAATATCCCACTGAGTCAATGTTTGCCATCTTGCAAGCAGAATGGGATCAAAAACATCATTGTATGCTTTGGCCAAATCAAAAACCACGGTTCCTCTCTTGTTTTACTTTTGGGAGAAGATTCTGTCTCTATGTCTAGTGAAAAACTTTGTCTGGAGATGTTGCTTTATGTCAGAATCCAGTCTTGTTTAGTCCTCAGAATTTGTACAACTAACATGGGTCCATACAGAGTAAGCTGCTCTTGGACCTACAAGCTGCAGTCTGGAAGAAATTACCAGGTGATGTAGTCGTGCATTTCTGTACCCGAGCAGGTGTTTCTGTATAAGGAAGTTAAACTAGAACTTTCTATAGCCTGCTCACTGCAATTGGCTCAGTACCAGCACAGACAGTGATAGGCCTTTAGAAGTGCCTCTCAAACCCTAGTGTCAATCTTACTGGGCAAAGAGCCAAATAGCCCACCTAAACCATAGGTTATTAAAGAGCCTACACAGTGGTGCACGAGGCTTTTTGGGAATGCCTTAGTCAGTGTGACTGTGCTTGGTACACTGTCCATGGCTTATCTCTTTTCATTTTGTAACGTTTGTTATTTTGCTTTTATTAAAACCTTTATTTTACAAAGCATTTCCTGAGAAGCCGTCTCGCTATTATTTAAGCCATTTCTCCGCTGGCTGGACCCTCGGATTTATTGGGGGGAACCCCAATAAGGTAGTAGTTACCAGTTTGATTTATTCTTTCTATCACTCTCACTTTCTGTCACACCCTGGGCATCCTGTGTTGGGGAACAGTATGTGACACAAAAGCTGACAAGTTTTTTATGACCTTCTTACTAAGTGTGA
>VXBR01001569.1:0-10126 GCA_013400215.1 Cisticola juncidis | reverse complement strand
AAAACTTTTTAAACTTTTATTTGTATTAATTTTTGTAACCAATTTTATTCTTTATTAAATTTTCATAAATTTCTAAACTTGAGTGATTGGCGTTTATCACACTAAGGTTCATCTGATACAATCTAGATCAGGTGGTTTTTATCCAGTCAGAGCAGTCTCCTATTCCTGAACAGAGAATAACTGGAGCATTCTTGGCTGGCTCTGCAGTAGAACCAGTCTGCACGTCCAGGTACTGCTTCCTTCTGCCTTCCAAAAGCTAATCCCTGTGGCCTTTAGCCCCCTAGATGTGGTCATGCTGGTCAGAGACGCCTCACAACCTGAGAACAAGGGGTGTTCTCTGTGCCAGCCCCAGCTTTCTGGTAAAACACTGGATTAACCTCTTAGCTGAACACACTGATGCAGTTTATTTTCCCAGGACAGAAGACTCCACTCTGCTTCACATAGCATGTGTGGCCCTGTGTCTTTTTGAGTCAGCTGTGTGGAATGGATGCTGTCACTTGATGAGCACTTTGGTCCTTTGTTGTAAGATCATTTTATGCTACGTGTACTGTGCAACTGGTTAATGCTGACTACTAAGAATTTCTAATTTCCTGTGGCTGCTGCTAGGGGCATTATTTATCCTACTTGAGAGAAACATGAGTTTTCCAGCAACAGGTTACTGATTACTTCCAAGAAATTAGTTACTCTCATTTCCTATTTAAGAAGAGGGAAGTGCCAGGATTACACATAGAACAGATGAGCTTTGTAAGCCCTTAGTGCCAGCAGAGAACTAGCACTGAAGGGAACGTGTCATTCTTCTTCAAGAGGTTTTTGGATGTTTCCAAGTCTAAAGCAGCTATCACCCCACCATATCAGACTAATTCCTTAGCAGGGCTTCCCCCATTGATGACAACAGATTGCACTCCAGCAACTCAGCCTAAATTTCTCTGAGGAATGTAGTTAAGATGCTTCATCCAGTGACTCTCCATGTTTTTGCAAGGGCTGTATGTGAATTTCACACAGGTAGATGGTCTACCAACCATTGCAGACTTGGTGAATGGAAAATGAGTAACTGCTGTCATAACTGCTGCCTCTCAATGGTCCTGGGTCCTTTAGAGAAGGACTTGGCTGAAGCATGACCATAACCACCTGTTGGAGGGGAGTCTGAGCCTTCCTCCGTGCATTTAAAGCACCAAACACAGTTGAGCAGGAAGCAGTGATGATGGCAGATCACATGAACCTAGCAGGGAGGGGTGCTGTTGCAGAACAGAAGCTGGCCAGCATGAAGATACACCAAAATACTTGGGGAGAAATAGCTGTGCAGGCATCACTGAGTCCTGCTGTCCCCCAGAAGGTGGGATGGAGGTAGAGGCTGGCAGAGGAGCATCCCAGCCTTAAGGCAAGGAGTCTGGGACTGTGGGCATGGAGGAGACAGTCACAGCACAGAGGCTGCAAACCCACACAGTGTTTACCAGAGCTCAGGGCTCTGGTAAAATGGACAGGGGCACCTGTGCAGAGGATTTGAAGGGAAGGAGTCTGTGGCACTGACCTGTTTCACTCAGTCCCCAAGAAGTTGAACTGCACCAGCTTCACATCCTGACATCCTAGTCTGTCTAGGGATAGGTAAATAGGTGACAGTGATTTGAAGTAGACTTCTGAGTATTGATACCTGTCCCCAGGCCTCTCAGCACATGCTAAAAATGTTGTTTCCAGTGCCTCAGTCAGTATCTACATGCTGATTCAGTGTAAGGAGCATGCTGGGAGCTCATTTACCACAGCTTATAAAAGAGGCTTTAAAGGGCTGCTGCTGCCTTAAAGAATGGCACAAACAAAACTGCTCCTGTTTTGCAGACCTTCTATGAATGGCTACTTATTCTAATTTACCGCAGGATGTGTTTTACAAGAGGGTAAGTTTGGCCCAAGTGTGTAAGTGAGAAGCATTTGAACACTTGCACACACAAGTGGGAAAGGCCTGGGCATTCCCACCTCACACACATCTGCTGGATGTGTGTGCTCCCTTGCTCCTGAGGGTGGCAGCTGAGTCCCTCCTTGCCTTTTTTTGTGGCTGAATTGTCAGGTCTCTCCATTCTGGAACAGCTTGAGGGTCTAGAAGTAGAGGGAACACTCCTCTGGCCAGAGCTGCAGTCTGGGGTCTGTCTGGGACTGTGGCTGGTACAAGATGGCACAAAGGAAATTACCTGGGACCTCAATCTGTTTTGCTCACCAGGAAGCAGCTGCTCCAAGCAGGACAGATTTAGCCCCCGNTTTTTTTTTTTTTTACTACATGGTGTGAATTGGATGTTTGTGATTCCTCAATCCACTCTGAGTATGAGTACTGAGCCCTGATGTGCAGGGCAAAGAAGGATCAGCACAAAAAGGTCACTTCCAGAGCTATCCAGTTTTCCCACTATCCTCCTACAGATAATGCAAATCAACCAGTAAATATTGCTCTCGCTTTTAAACCTTGAGTTAGGACTGGTTCAACCACTGCTAAGGGTAGTCATCCTGCCAAGAAGAGTCAGTCAGTTCAGCTATGGATAGAGATTTGTTTTGACAGCATGCTGAAAATAGCATCTCAGAAACCACGCTGCTAGGTGGTTTTAGAAAGGCCAGTTTTTGAAATGTTTCTGACCAGCCAGCTTGTTACTCTGCACATAGCAATCACTTTCTTTAGCTGTTCTCCAAAAAATGCCCGTGCCTGGAGGACAATGCCATCCCAGGCCCCTCTATACAGCCTGGGCCCCCTGCAGGCTGTGAGGGGACTCCTTTCCAGCCAGTCCTGGGGACGCACTGCCCCCGGAGCCACCCTCAGTGCCCGGGGCTGCTTCCCGAGCCCCCTGCGGGCCCGGTGAGCTCAGTCCAGGCTGTGGTGTGTCCTCTCCCACAGCTCCTGATCAGCCACCCCCTCACAGGTAAATCCATCCAGTCCCACTGACTGAGAAAGAGACAGAAAACTCCAGCTGTGGCTTCTAAAGAAACTTCTTTGGGAGGTATAAGGTACAGAAGTCCTAAACACTCCCCATTCAAAACCCGCCCTCTCCTGTCTGAGAGGCTTCTTACATTTTTCCTGGAAGTGGAAATAAGTTGCAAAATACTTTTTCTGTCCCCGCAGGGTAGTGGCCTCTAGCATCCCCTCTCTCCCACACACAAGGTACTGGTCCTCACGTCCTTGGTGATCTCTGCATCACGGGGACAGGGAAGACAGAGGGACTTTCCCGCTGGCCCTGAGATGTCTCTCAGATGGCTCCGTGCCTGTGGAGCACAGGGGTCACACTGCACACAGGCTCTGTGGCTCAGGCTCTGCCACCTCTGCCCTGCAGGCAACATCTGGGTCCCTTGACTTCTCTGCATGCTGTAATTTGCAATATTAACATGCTGTCAGACCTGAGGGATGGCACTAAGGTCACATGTGTGTCCTGCTTTGGATTTGTTTCTCTTTCATCAGCCTGTAGAGTTCACTCCTGACTATGAACATCCATGATGAGACCCAACTTGTATTTGAGGATCCTCATGATCAATTTTTGCTCAAATTTTGCCTGAAGCTTGCCCATGCTGCTTCTGCCCTCCCCTTATCTACATAGCTTTGTGAGTGAATACTTCCTCCTGGAAGGCTTTTCACCTTTTCTTATCTTCTTTTCATTGTCAGAATGGGCTGCCTCTGCCCTGAGGAAGGGGGATGTATCCTGCTGCCTCCTCCCTCTGTGCTGCATTCTCCCTGCCTGCTCTTTTCCTCCATCTGCCCTTGGCTTGTTGTTCAGAGGATGTTGAGTGTCAAATTTGGTTGATTTGTTGCAGTCCAATTAACTGATTCAATCCAATTAGACTATCTGAAGTTATCTCTGTAATGTGGTGGCTTTATTAGTCAACTCCATTCCCTCCTACCCTTGCAAAAATTTTTGCCTCCAGCTCCTTCCTCCAGATTTTGGAGGTAGATTTCCACTTGGTTCTTGGCTGCTTGATCAAAGCTTGTGATCCGGGCTGCAGATTCTGCAGATTTCCTGCAAGGACCAGCTCCTCCAGCTGCTCCTTTTCTTGGTTAGCCAAGTCTACCCACAGCTCTCCTTCCTTACCAGAAGACTTGCAATTACCGTGTCTGCCTTAGACAGCTTGGCAGGAAGGTCAGCAATGCTCTGTCTCCTTGTGAGACTTGTCACTTGTACTGAGCCTGGAGAGGTACCACCATCCTCTGCTTTGCTTTGGCCGAGTGAAAACTGCCCATGGAGACATATTTTTTCCATAATTTCTTTGGCTTTCTGCAGTCAAAGTCTGAAATCTGAAATTCTGTCACGTCCTCAAAGTGCCTTTTTTCCTTTCCTTCTGCCTATTGGTACTGTAGATTAAGAAGTAGTGTCACTGAGGACAAACCTTTCTGAAGAAAGAATGGGTGATGCTTTAACCTGGAAAAGAACTGCCTCAGGTTTCTTGCTTTTATTTAGCAGAGTACCTTACACCTGTAAGAAACCCCTTCCTGGCAGGTTCTGTTGCCCCCCATACTGGCTGCTCCCAGCACAGGATTTCAGACATCAGATATTTCAGACAAAAACCATTTTGCTTCCCCAGGTGTTTCCATTCCCAAGCATTCCTATTTATCTTCTTGATTTCTGTTGAGAAAGAGGTTAAGATAAAAAACCTGTCACACTGAAGCATTGCTTCCTAGACACCATGGATGCTCTCCCAACTACCTAGCCTTGCTTTTCATTTTCTCTCAGCCAGCTGTGTCTGTGTTCAGGGCAGTAGAAAATGGGATTAAGGAGATGGATGTACCTGGTCAGGAGTCTTAGGTTCAGTAAGAAAATTCAAAGAGCAAATTCTGTCCCCTAAGTGATCCCACCCAAGAACAAGCCTACACAACACTCTCCAAAGGAGTTATCAACTTCCTCTTCCCTAAAGATTACTCTGAAATCATCAGTATAAAATCTGGAATTGCTCCCCATGCTGTTGTTGAGGGGGGCTCAGTTCAGAGGAGAGGTTTCTTTTAGGTTTCCAAACACGGTCTCCATTTTCGGAACTGCCCCAAATGACAGGGTGAGGGGGGATAACTTTATTGATAGGAAACAATCTGGCAGGCAGAGAGGGCTGATCTTCTTAATGGTGTCTTCAAATCCCCTTAATATAAATCCCTCTAGAATAGTCTTACTGGCTTTAATAGGTATGAGAGCAATAGTGCTGCAAAGAAACCAGCAGCACTTGAGAAGCTGCAATAAAGGTGTTTCAGCAGTAATAGAAAATGGTCATTTTCCTATAGAATTTGAGAAATCCTTAGGAATTTAAGAGAATTATCTTCCTCTTAAGGAATTTGAAATGTCAATTAAAAGTGCTTCAGAAAGGTTATTATTCTCTGTTAAGCCCTAGTGGATTTCTGAGGCTGGGCTATAAATGATCTGCCTTTTTCCTAGGAGTAAGCCAGTTCAGGCTCCTGTCTCTCTGAGCCTCATAGCTTGAGTACTTCATTCTGGAAGCATAAATATCATAATATCGATTCTGATTATTATCAAACTTTGCTGTCATTTTTTGTAGCCATCTGTTATTTGGCCTAAAACATAAAATGGTGAAAACCACATTTCTTTATTAACCTGCTTGCTTAGAACTACCAGTGTTCAGAGCATTTGCACCTTCAAAAAACTAACATAGTGCTACTTACATGAGCAACTGGTGCAAGCAGAAGCTAAAAAATTGATTTGTTGATGGTATCTCACCCTGAAACTATACTCCTTGGCAAAATCTTGCTTACAGTTTAGGTCAATCAACACTTTTTTTTTTTTTTTTTCCCTGAAGGGAGTCCTGGTAATTTTTTCAAAATCTTTTGGACAAGCTCTAAGCCAAGAGAGTAAATTTTTAAATTACTCAAGTTACAAAAAAGCATTTACAGGAAAGTCTCAAAGCAGGAACAGCTGCCTGGGTTTTGTCTTGACAGCTGCTTTTCACCTATAAACAAGTAGCCTATTTGTGTTTACTTATTCATTAATATTGAAAAATAACACAATAGGATCAGATGTCTTGGCTGGCAAATGCCCTACTTTTGTTCTATGTTAGCACCTCTACCTCAGCATTGATGATACATGTATATTTCATGTTTAAAAAGCCCTCATGGTTCTCTTTATTTTTACACCATTGACATAATTTAGCTTCCCAGATAAAATAATTAAGAGTCCAGGCAGGGAAGGTACCAGTCTAACTGAAACACACCAACAGTCCAATTAGTTTTCCACACACATTCTTAAAGTAAATGTTTTTTAGAACTGATCTGGATGAGGATAAATCCTCTGGTCTAAAGCTCATATTCCAGGTCACCTGGAATCTCCGTGAAATCCCTTATTCCTCCTTTATACCAAGCTATGAGTGGAAAGGAAGATGCTTAATTTTTTAAAACAGAACCTTGTTTTCTTTTAAAACCTTCTGTTTTAAAAGAAAAGAGGCTTTACTCATAGTGTAAAGATGCATGTACTTTTTCGGATATCTGCATTTTCCAAATTAAACTCCCCAGGTTTGTCACAAGTTGGGGCTGTTTTTCCATCACCCACAGTGATGAAAAATCCATCACTCCAAACAGTGAGGTCAGTGAAGGTGTCCCTCCGATGCTGTGGAGAGCAGACATGGCTTGCTTGAGGGGAAGGGGCTAGGGAACCTTGATGAAAGCTCATTAGGTGTTTAAGTGCCTTTTATTTATTTGCAAGCTGGCTATCAGCCAAAAATGAAAACTCAAACCACTATCGAGTTACAGCACAGCCCTGAAATGTCATCAGCAAACACCTCAAGGGAACCGGAGATGTTTCAGAAATGAAGGTTGAAGGTTTGACCATGTGTTGCATTTCTGTCATTTGTCATTTGGAATTCTGTGGATAGAAGGTTTTTTTGTTTTGTTTTGGTTTTTTTCCTCTGAGAGGACAGGAATGACAGAGCTGTTCACTGGCTGGAGCAGCACTGAATTTGGAAACTCAAATCCTCCCCAGGTTACAACAACACCTGTCCTCATGAGATTTGGAGTGGAAGGGCACAAAGCTGTGAAATAAATACCAGAGAAGCTGTCCTGGCCCTGGTTTGTTTGCAATCAAAGCCCACCCTGAGATGGCCTGTGAACGTTCAGCATGGTGGTGACCAGGGCAGCAATTGCTTGGCACGGAGAGATCCATTTTTTTTTCCATTGGGTTCTTCTTGATAGCTAAGGGAATTCTCCTTGGAAATGTCCTTTCATTGTCACTTGGAGACTTAAATGCTATACTAGGTGGTGTTGGACTAAAAGGAATGTCACCAAGGGGCCTTGAGAAGTATGCTAGAATAAAGAAATGGGGAAATAATGGCAGAAAATCACGGGAGAAACACTCTCTCCAATCAAAAAGAAAGAGGCAGATGAAATCAGACACACTATATGCAAACAAAAGTTGCCAAAAGTGCTGGTAGAGTTCCCTAGACCAGTTAAAAGCAGTAAAAATACAAAAATATTTTGATAAATTATTCAGCTTTTGGTACACCTGTGGCTCACAAGTTGAATGTGATTTGGTTTAGCTGTGTCTGGAAGGAAGCACTGGTATCAAAGGCAGCACTCTATGATAATTCAAAAGGAAGCCCCCAAAACTCAAATGATAACTTGGAGGGTTCCTTGGGAGGTGTTCTCCTGTGCTTTGTGCCCCAACTGACTGGTTTGGCAGCACTGAGGAAGGAGATGGGGTAGAATTACTACGGATTTACAAGCAAGGAGAGAAGACGTAAGATCCTCAGACTAAGGTAAGGAAAAGTTGCTTGTCCTGCCCTCTGAAAATTCCCAGAGCTGAGCTAGTGCTGTTGATGGAAGCAAAAAGATCATTTCACCAAGAGTTCTTGGTGAGTTGTTAATTATGTGCCTAAATCAGGATTAGACTGAAAAGGTCACTGTCAGGAAAAAAAAAAAAGTTATAGAAATATTCATTGGCATTATTTCAGTGTTTTAGAGTATTCAACAACACCTGCATGTGGTGCCTGAGCTGCAGTTGGTTCTGTGGAAAACTTTTAAACTTTTAAGGAGTTCAAAAAAAGGAATCCACATTTGGGCTCGGTTTGAGTGCCAGCCCGGGAGGGAGTAGCTCGCAGCTTTATTGCAGTCACAGGCTGTAATGGTGCTAAGTCATAACTCCTTAGGTGTTACCTTGTATATCACATGCTAATCCGCCTGACACAGTTTTCAAAGGAAATCTATTTCAACATAACCTGCCAGCAGCCTCGTGAAGCAACGCTTCCAAAATTGCACAAAAGAGCGTGAACCCAAAGGTTGCGATGACGCGACTTTTCAATTCACTCATTGTGACGCTGCAGGAAAAATTACATAAGCCACTGATGACTTTTAAAGCGCTTTAGAAAACGACTTTTAAAATTAACCCGGAGCGGAAAAAAGACTTTTCCTGTTACTGGCGGAGGCCGTGACGCGGAGAGGCGGCGATGCCCACAAGCGCCGCTACACGCGGTGCGGGCGGGATGCGCCGCGCCGGGACGGGGAGCAGCGTGTCCCGGAGTGTCACCGGGGATGGTAGGGGCGTGCTGCGGGGCTGGGCTGGGCTCGCCGTCATGTTGCGGGGCGGGGCTGTGTTGGCGGGGATGTTGCGGGCTGGGCTGTGTTTGGGGGCTGTGTTTGCAGTGATGTTGAGCGGCTGGGCTGGGTTTGGAGTGATGTTTAGGGGCTGTGTTTAAGGGCTGTGCTGTGTTTGCGGTGCTGTTTGGGGGCTGTGCTCTGTTTGCAGGGCTGTGTTTGGGGGCTGTACTGTGTGTGCGGTGATGTTTCCGTGGTTGTGCTCTGTTTACGGTGATGTTTGGGGGCTGTGCTGGGTTTGCAGGGCTGTGTTTCGGGACTGTGCTCCGTTTGCAGGGCTGTGTTTGGGGGCTGTGGTCCGTTTGCGGTGATGTTTGGGGGCTGTGCTCTGTTTGCGGTGATGTTTGGGGGCTGTGCTCTGTTTNCAAGTTGAATGTGATTTGGTTTAGCTGTGTCTGGAAGGAAGCACTGGTATCAAAGGCAGCACTCTATGATAATTCAAAAGGAAGCCCCCAAAACTCAAATGATAACTTGGAGGGTTCCTTGGGAGGTGTTCTCCTGTGCTTTGTGCCCCAACTGACTGGTTTGGCAGCACTGAGGAAGGAGATGGGGTAGAATTACTACGGATTTACAAGCAAGGAGAGAAGACGTAAGATCCTCAGACTAAGGTAAGGAAAAGTTGCTTGTCCTGCCCTCTGAAAATTCCCAGAGCTGAGCTAGTGCTGTTGATGGAAGCAAAAAGATCATTTCACCAAGAGTTCTTGGTGAGTTGTTAATTATGTGCCTAAATCAGGATTAGACTGAAAAGGTCACTGTCAGGAAAAAAAAAAAAGTTATAGAAATATTCATTGGCATTATTTCAGTGTTTTAGAGTATTCAACAACACCTGCATGTGGTGCCTGAGCTGCAGTTGGTTCTGTGGAAAACTTTTAAACTTTTAAGGAGTTCAAAAAAAGGAATCCACATTTGGGCTCGGTTTGAGTGCCAGCCCGGGAGGGAGTAGCTCGCAGCTTTATTGCAGTCACAGGCTGTAATGGTGCTAAGTCATAACTCCTTAGGTGTTACCTTGTATATCACATGCTAATCCGCCTGACACAGTTTTCAAAGGAAATCTATTTCAACATAACCTGCCAGCAGCCTCGTGAAGCAACGCTTCCAAAATTGCACAAAAGAGCGTGAACCCAAAGGTTGCGATGACGCGACTTTTCAATTCACTCATTGTGACGCTGCAGGAAAAATTACATAAGCCACTGATGACTTTTAAAGCGCTTTAGAAAACGACTTTTAAAATTAACCCGGAGCGGAAAAAAGACTTTTCCTGTTACTGGCGGAGGCCGTGACGCGGAGAGGCGGCGATGCCCACAAGCGCCGCTACACGCGGTGCGGGCGGGATGCGCCGCGCCGGGACGGGGAGCAGCGTGTCCCGGAGTGTCACCGGGGATGGTAGGGGCGTGCTGCGGGGCTGGGCTGGGCTCGCCGTCATGTTGCGGGGCGGGGCTGTGTTGGCGGGGATGTTGCGGGCTGGGCTGTGTTTGGGGGCTGTGTTTGCAGTGATGTTGAGCGGCTGGGCTGGGTTTGGAGTGATGTTTAGGGGCTGTGTTTAAGGGCTGTGCTGTGTTTGCGGTGCTGTTTGGGGGCTGTGCTCTGTTT
>VXBR01001568.1:200273-229820 GCA_013400215.1 Cisticola juncidis | reverse complement strand
CAGAAAAGTTGCCCAGCTCTTCAGCTCTCCGAGGGAAATCTTGACAGAAGAGTCACCTCCAACATTCAATAATTTGATCATTTTCCTTAATTCATAACAAAATTGGACTAACCCAACTCAGCAATGCGTTTGTTTTGTGGTTAAAGAGTTTTGGTTTTTTTTTTTGAGGTCTGTTTCTAAATAGTTTTATGATATATTTTTGTGATCTACTTTCTCCAATTAGACAGAAAAGTTGCCCAGCTCTTCATCTCTCCGAGGGAAATCGGGAATGATTTAAAAAATTACACATCCATGCATCTTTACGCCTTAAACCGCCGCACGCGCATTTATAACTTTTAAAGCACCGAGCATCTGTTCCTCCTCTCCCAGGCTGTGTAAACAAGAGTGCTCTGGCTTCCCCTAAAATCTCCTTTATTTTTCACAAGCACGGTGGTCAATGACAATGACAATCCTGGAGCCCGGGGCTGGGCTTGTTCCAATCAACTGGGATCGCCCAGGGATCGGCGGGAACAGCGTTTAGCACTTTGCTGACCTTGAGTCCACCTTTTCTAAACCCCTCCTGGAACCAAGATTTTTTCCAGCCATTTTCAAGTGATTTCTTCCACTTTCTCCAGAGACTGAAACACTTGATTGACCCGTGATGTTCAGTGAAATTCTTGCACTGGGAAAGAAAAAAAAAAATAATGTTGGTAGACCTAGACGTGAAAATACTCGTGGATTTATTTTTTTTTTTTTTACATCTTTAAGAAGTTTTCAACGTGACATCTGTCCAGAGTGTTTAACAACAGGTATTTGGGATTTCTTTTCATTGTGAAGGAAGATATAGAAGCAAACATGAAAAATGGATATTTAATTTTAAATGTATGATTTTTTTACCTGTGTTTTAGCCTTGTAGATACCACTTTGTCTCACTTGAGAGTTGCTAATAACCAGGAAATTATTACTGAGAACTTCTGAAATGACATCAAGTAAAAAATTAAAGGATGTGAGGAGACTTTTTTTAAGAAATAAAAGCTTTTAGAGCTGAGATCATGATAAATTATTTCTCAGCATTCCTTAGAAAGAATAATGGAGTTGAAGTTTGTACTGTGTGTATTGTTTTTGTATTGTGTTCCTTGATAAATCTCTGGCTCACAGCACCTACATGAAAACAGGAATCCCCAAAGACTTGTCAGGATTCTATGTTAAAGAACTTCACACAGGGAAAGAGGGGTTTTTATTTCTAACTCGCTGTTATATCTTATATTTTTTGCTTAAACTTGGTAGACATTTTGTGGCATCAAATTAAAAAAAAAATCTTTCAGCTTTAAATTTTGAATCAGTCCATGCTGAATCAACCGAGTGGTAGAAACAAGTCATGATAGACCAATTTTGTGTTAGAAAACCAGGGAAAAGAAAATAAAACCCAAAAAGGTTTCTTTTTACTAAATTGCTCAAAAGTATTTTTTTAATATCCAAAGTTTAACCCTACTTGAGGATTTTAACTATTAATTATTTTCCAAATGACTTCAGTAACAGATATAGATGATAAATATATCAAATAAGAAATTCTGCAACAGTAAATGTTTTAGTATTTGTCTGATGTGTAATCATGTTTGATCTTATCTTGCTAATTTGCTCTCTCAATTCATTGTACAGAAAGTTTCTCTATTGAAATGTACCAAACTAACATCCAAAAATGCAACTTAATTGCACTGAAGAACAATTTTCTGAAAAATCTACATCCTGAAAGCTTAAACTCTGTAAGTTTCCTCATATTCCTCTTTATAATAATCCCCTGGATGAGAGTTGGGTTTTGCTTTGGTTTTTTTTGGGTAAAAAAAGTAGGACCAAGCACTGAATTAATGAAAATTGAAGATGAACATTTGGAAGGTAGGTATGTAGGGCTTCATTTATTTTAAAAATTATTTTTGGGACTCCATTTGTTTATTCTGGATAATTATCCTGGCTGGATGAATTATTGCTTCCTAGGGGTCCATCCAAGCCCTGGGGGTTGCCATTGGCCTCTGGGCACCAGTGAATTCCAGTGTTAATTTTATTGAGCCTTGGGATTTCCTCCTCCTGGTCACTTTTCCCTGGAACAGCAGAGCCTCAGCTGCCCCAGATCTCTCCTGCAGCACATGGAACGGGGCATGGCATGGGCAGCATCTATAATTTAATTGTACAGCCTGAGTGTTGCTCTCTAATCCCCTTGCTCTGCCGTGTCAGAAAGCAGGACTTGATGGTCTGGCTGAGTTTCCACGTTCCAGAGGTGATACTGGGTCAGTTCTAAAAAAAAAGATGAGAAAAAAGGGAAGCTGTACAGCTGCAGAAGAGTTCTGTGCTACAGGCAAGTTCAGTGTGGTGGAGAGAAAGAGTTTTATAGCTCAGGAGAAAATCCTATATCCATCCCAGCCCCAGAATAGGATTCAAGTTTAGGACCACAAACAAAAAGTTCTGCAGGCTTTGGTTTGATGTTTAATCTGGCTGCTCATCTATGAAATGAGGATATGGATTCTGATCTCTCACAATCTCCAGTGAGGTTTTTAGGGGTGTATAGGAAGCATCTATAGATGAGTGAGCTGTGCAGAGATTCCTCAGAGTGCCAAAAGCTTTTGAATGGTGCAGCTGTGGTGTGGAAGGGTTGGCTCACCTAACTCTGCTCCCTGTTTTGTGCAGTGGTTCTCCAGGGCTGGCCAGGCTGCCTTGCAGCAGAGCTGGCAGAATCTCAGGGTTGCTGTTCCCTGGGATTCTCCTCGGGGTTGCTGTTCCCCGAGGTCATCAGGTTTTGTGTCTTCTCTTTGCCCTAAGTGTTTCACCCCGAAGGCAGAGACGACAAACTGAGTCTGCCAGTGCCTGTTCCAAGGTTGTTTATTTTTCATTATCTCAGTTCTGTCTCAGCTCTGCCAGGCCTCCCTGGCAGGGTGCATTATCTCAGTTCTGTCTCTGCCCTGCGAGGCATCCCCAGCAGAGCAGGGCACACGGCTGGACTGGGGCGGATCAGAGATTTTGTGCCTTAAGTACGATATCTCCAACCCAACCACTGTCCAAAACATATTTCTTATTTACAAAATCTTACCAATAACAACTTCCTACACTAACACGTCAATTCTATTCTAAACCAATCTCTAAAGTCCAAGTCAGGAAAAGATGAGGGAGAAGAACAAGAACAAGGAGCACAGGGGCCACTCCCCAATTCCTCCATCTTGTCCCTTCAGTCCCATATACAAAGAATCCTAATCTCTATATTTATATTCTATAACAAACTACTATTTACTTCCAAATTCTTAGGATCTGTGATTCCTCTTACATGTGAGTATTCACTCCCATGGCCAGAAGTCAGAATCAGTGTCCTCCTGGGCTGTGTGTGAGGCTCTGACCCCCCTGTACAGATCCCAAACCCCCCTGTACAGGTCCCAAACCCCCCTGTACAGTTTCCAGATTCTCCAGGGCTGCCAGAGGGATATCCTGGACTCCAACAGCAGAACCTGCTGGAAAACAGAGCTGGAAAAGTCAATGCAGCTGTTGCTCAGGTTAAAGGGAAGATTGCATTGTTGTACCTTTAGTTGTAATTCCGAGGGCCACTCCAGCTCAATGCAGGCTGTATTAATGTGCATCACTTATCCATACACTGAGCCAGTCAATGACTGCATTGATCCAGGGCTGTGTTTTCTTTCAGAGGATGCTGCAATGAGGCAATAGAAATCATTAGGCCTTGTGATATTGAAATCCTCTTGGTGCTGGCAGACCTGGAGCTCACATTTCACATACTGTTGCAGCAGCACAAGAGCAGTCATGCCTAGAATTTCGAGTGAAAGTTTCTGGTTTTTTTGTTTTTTTTTTTCTTGAGTGATCTGCTCTGTTTGTTCCTTTCTCTTGTACTCAGGTTATTTTACTGAGATATGCTGTGGACCTGGCAAGCTGGTCCAGGGCAAGTTGTGCCTGCCCAAGACAAGGGGTGGGCCTAGAAGGTCCTTCCAAGCTAAACCATTCTGTGATTTGATGATTTTATGTGCAGGATGTAATCTTTTCTTCATGTGTTGGATGTGATTCTGGGAATGGCATGGCTTGGTCAGAAGGGGCCTTAGAGATCACCTTGTTCCAGCCCCTTCCATGGGCAGAATTTTCCACCAGACCAGGTTGCTCAGAGCTCTGGGGTTTGCAGGTAAAACCCTCTGAAGGTCTCAAACATCTCTTCCAAAACCTCAAAATTATTCAATATCCTCTTCTTGAGGTCTCTCACCCTTTCAGGTGTCATCACAAACATTTAAGAACAAGACACAGCTTTTGAAGCTTGGCTTTTTCCAAGCTTTTGCAAATGTCTAGATGTTTAACAGATTTCCAAAGCTGATACTTTGTTCATTAATAACAGTGATCTGGTCATGGCAAAAATGTTTATGAGCCCTTCTTCAGAGGGACAGTGCAGAGGCACAGGGAAGAAAATATTTCTAGTTGCAATCTAAGCAAAATGAGCCTGTTACAAGTAGAAAACAGAAGGAAATGATGTGACTCTGGTTGACATTATGCAGAGGAGCCTCAGCAATCTGCAGCCTCATTATTGTCAAGTTCTTCAGGATATTCATAGAGGGAGAAGGGAAATAATGACCTACAGTCAGAGGCATGAGTAAGACAACATTCAAAAAGCTGCAAGTTTAATTTGGAGAATACGGCTGAGGGAGAAATGGCAGCAGGGAAAACAAGAAAAAATTCAGAGAACACTCCCCCAGTAAACCCCCCTGAATACACCCAGCAACCTGTGCTCATAAATCCGTGTGCAGGAAGGGCACTTGTCAACAGGTCATTCCAATTTTCAAATGAGGTTTGTCCTTGCAGGTTTTCTTCACACCTCTCCTGATGGCTGCAGGATTAAGATCATAAAAAAAGCAGGTCATGGAAACAAATTGGAAAATGCCAACCCTCCCTCCAGCTTCAAGTTTCCTTTTGAAATGATGCTATTTAAAAAAAAAAAAAAAAGTCTTACAAGGAGATCATTGGTGACTTGAGGGATGGAAGAATTGGAGTATGGATGCTTTAGGAAATGTGTCAGGCTTTTGGGAGGTTATGGAGCTGATTCAGCTAATCTGGATGTATTAGGGAAAATCTCCCTGCTCTACCCCACCTGAGCATGGCAAATATTCCTTTCATTTCCTGCAGCGGGCCTGAAGTCGTGTTATGAGGTGGCTTTTTCTGGATGATCCTGAGATAAACAGAAACTTTATAAGAAAAGCTGTTCTTCATGGAAACCCCACTGCAATCCCAAGGACTTTTGGATAAAGTTTTGATAACACTGGTAAGGAGCAAAGTGTTACTGAAAGCGGAGGCATTCAGGTGAAACCCTAACCCCAAATCTTGACTGTTTGTTGCTGTTAAAGACCTCTTGGCACTTTTCACAGGAGCAGAGGTGTGAGCCCTGGTGTCCTGGCCAAATTCCAGCTTGGGTAATTAAATTCTGCTCTCCTAAAATCCCCCCTGTAGTTCCAGCCGAGTCCAGGATTCCTCATTTCCTCGGCGAAAGTGCGGCACAGAATTGCTTTGTGCTGGTAAACAGCTGCCACAGCTCACCCCAGAGGAATTGCTGCAGCTCACTCCTGAATCTCTGCCTCTCCCTCACACAAATGTGGGGCAAAGCACTGCCCAGAGCACCCACGAGCACCCCTCCTCCCTGGCAGAGTGGAATCCAGGAATTGTGCAAGCCCCAACCAACCTGCCAAGCATCCCCGGATCCCATTCCCTTCTCTTAGCCCAATATTATTGAACCAATATTATTAATATTGGTCCAATATCATTAAACCCTGCTCACCTTTAGGACTCTAACCTAAAAACACCTTGCTATTTCTGAAGAGCTGGGGAGATAAAGTGTTGCTGGTGCTGCTCCCCTTGATTTCTGGTTATTGGTCATTGCTGGTAAATGGTTTCATTTTCTTTGCTGAGGAAGAAATCTTGAGTCCACTTCTACTGGGGCTTGTTAAGCTGTTGCCTTGGGGGCCAGTTGATCAGTTGTTAAGTAGTAAGCAGCTTTGGCAGGCAACAGGCGTAGGATCCCCTGCAGCTACTCCAGCCTGCCCATCCTATCATTCTTTAGAGAGGGAGCCAGGGTATTGTCTTAGAAGTGCAATAATGATAAAATAAGAGGCAGAACCTCTTCATTCCTCTTTGCATGCACAGGTATTTTAGTAAACTCCGTGAGATCTGCAGGGAAAAATATATAGATAAATGTTTACTTGTCAACAGTGGTTGTGAAATTCCAGCTGAGGATATTTTCTTTATTTTTTTATTTTTTTTAATGATAAATCAGGGGCTCTGAATGAAAAGGCTGAGGATTGGGGCAGCTGTACTGAGAGCTCCTCAGCTGTTTGTCCTGGCTGTTACCAGCTTCAATTCCTCATAAAAAATTACAGAAAAATATGGAAGAAGTCCTGGCCACAGAGAGCCAGGCTTGGTGTGGGTTTGGGTTTATCTGACAGCAAGAAAGTTCTTCAGTTGTAATTTTTTTGAATACTGCTATTACTTTATTCTTATTTACTGCCTTAGTTGTTGTGTCATATTTGCCTGAAAGGTGTGATACTTTCTAAGCATTAGAACAAAAATAAAAGCCAGCTTTGTCATTTGTCTATCTCAGAAACATTTCTATGCCAGCAGAAATATCTATTTTCCAATCTTTGTGCACACTGAGAAATTTCATCCGTCTGATTTTTCCTTAGCTAAGTACACCGGGAATGATTCAAAGCAAGCTCGACAGATTCCTGCTTTTCACATGCCAGTAGGGTTTTTTAAAATGTATTTTATGCTGGGCTTATTTTGTTTGGTTTTTTGGTTGACTGAATTACCCATATTCCTTGAAATGGTGTTTAGTAATTCTCAGCGACTGCAGAGATGCCTACTGGGAAGTGGTCAGCGGATCACAACAAACCCCACTGACTCCAGGCTCTCCTACTGCTTTAACTCAATTGCACTTTCTTATCCAGAGCCACATCTCTTAGGAAAATCCCAGAAATGCTGTTTGCCGTGAAGCATGGTTTTAATATTATCACAGCTATTTGAAAAGACAAAAGATTAGAAAGACTATTTGGTGCTGAAGGAAGAAATAGTTTCAAGGGATGGATTTACCACAAACAAGATTCACATTTGCTGCTAATGTTTGCTCCAGAGCCTGTCTTCAGCTAAATCATTTCCCCCTTGATGCTGGGTGTAACTTCCATGGATATGTAAGGGGGTGCCCATTCTCCATCCCAGTCTTGATCTCCTACAGGCCATAAATAATTACAGGGGAAATTGTAGCTTGGGATCTGTCTGTCTGTCTATCTATCTATCTATTTATCCATCCATCTATCTATCCATCTATCTATCTATCTATCTATCCATCTACTTATTTTTGGCCTGTATTGATAATGTATCACTGGCATTCTAAGCTTGTTAAAATTCAGATGTGGACCTGATAATTAAAATATAGACAGATTCTAAGGCAAGCTGGATGCTGAAGTGCAAGTTCATCCCAAGTCCTTGGGAAGGACTACAATCCAGTTATGGTTGTGCAGCAAGAGACGGGATAGAGGGTGATTATTTAGTCTAAGCAACTGAAATGTGACACCTCTGTCATGACATAAAATAAAAAAATATTCTTATCTGTATTTGCCAAGAGGAGATTGGGCAAAACTTTCAGGAGTGGCTGGTAACCACCAGAGTGCAGGTTCTGCACAGGCAGCATGGAGTCCAGAGGAATGATGGATTGAGCCCAGTTCATCCCACAGAGGAATGGACTGGCCTTTATTGACAGGCATCACCTCCAGCAGGATGGCAAACGCCCCAGGCTCCTCAGTCTCTGCACACTCGTGTGTATTTGCTGCTGGTTTTTCCAAAAATGACCTCTCCTGCCCCTCCCCTTCAGCCTGCCTCTCTACAAAACCACTTTTATCAGGTGGGCAGGGAGGGAGGGGCAGGCAGAAAATGGAAATGCTTTAGTGAATAGAGTCTCCAGTTAAAATAGTTATTGGCTTTATAGGCAGAGATCTTAATTTCTAAAACAGGATTCTTTGCAGTGCTTTGCCTTCCTGTGCAGTGACTTTCTCCTGGAGCTGAGTGTTTGTTAGTGGAAACACCACAGCAGTTTGTTCCTTGCCCCACAGGAGACCTCCAGCAGATCTATCAATTCTCTGCAGCCCAAACATTCACATTCCCTATCTTAGGTCAGCACAGAATTTTAGAATTGTTTGGGCTGGAAAGGACCTTAAAGATCACCTCATTCCAACCGTGGGGGATGGAACTGTGCATCTTCTTTCTTTGTTTTGCTTCTTCCTCTGAGGAAAAAAACATCTCTTTTTCATACTTAGCACAAAATCAAGCAAAGAACATTCTCTGGTTCCGTGGCTTTATCCCCACTGATGGCAGGGATCACAGTCCAGAAAGCAGCATCCTCTGCAGGTTGGATCTTCAATACATCAAACGCCAACGTTGGCATTGTTTTGAGAGGGTTAACTAAGATTAATGAGAAAAGAAACATGAAGCCATGGAGGATCAACATTACAAATCAATGACTGAATAAATTTAATGTGTATTCCAGCTGTACTTTACCTGGCATGATCCTGATTCTTATGAGTGTATCTTTTATGCTTCTAAATAACCCAGCAGGACAGGAACACTGCTTCCACTTTAATAATGCTTTATTTAAGCTTTATACAGTAGTCAATGTATTGATTTAGGAGGAATTTGTAGAATAAAAAAGGAATGCTTAATAACAGTACAAATAAACTCCTCCAGCCTTCTGCATTCCTCATCCGTAACATTTGCAAACTGTAACTCCGGGATTTTAATTCTGGGAAACAAAATAATGAATAAACTTGCTGCAAGTCAGAACTTCAGTCTGGATGAAGTCACTTCCCAGAAAGGTGAACTCTTTAAATTCTGTCAGTTTATGTACAGCTTTTGAGAGAGATGAGAATGAGTATCTTATTAATTTGTACCTAATTAACGCTCGGAGCTGGGAAGCGGCACCTGCGTCTTCGCGGATTTGTTGATAAACTTCACCACGGGCTCTGCTGGCTTTATTTATTTAATCAGACCCCTGCCACCCTTAACCTGCCCCCCAAACCTGCCACATGCCTGCTGCAGCAATGACCACACGCTAATTACACGCGTGGAGCAGCGACAAAGGGAGCCCTTCCCGTGAAAACGCCCGCGCCGGCCGCCCTCCTAATCAGATTCCGAGGAATTGAACTTGCAGAAAGTTTGTGCTAGCCTTGTGGATTTTCATTTCAGATGTTGTCAACTCAAGGGCATTTGGACCAATCAATATCTGTCTGTCTTCTCGCACAGAGAAAGTTGGCTATTAGAAAAGAGAGGCTTAGAGCAGGCTCAGCCAATACCATTAGCCCTTGCCTAAGGGCAGTTGTGGCCGTGTGCCGGGGTAGGCACCTGCCCCCTCCCCTCCCCCACCATTAAGAAGGCCACTGGGGATGTCATTTGGACATAGCGGGCAAAGAGCACTTCTTTATTCTTTCTCTTTTTTACACCCAGACTTCACCAAAAATCAATAAATCTGTTCTTTGCTTATTTTCAGAACTTTACTTCAATATAAGCAAGGACTTTCCTTCCAGCTACAAACTCCAGTAGCACCAAGTCAGGGATATTTTTTTTTGTGTGTGTGTGTGTGTGTTTTTTATTTTCCTTTTTTATTTTCCTTTTTTATTTTCCTTTTTTATTTTCCTTTTTTATTTTCCTTTCTCTGTTCCAATTTGAGAAATAATTGGAAATAATATCCACTGTTTCTTCTTTTCCCTGCTAAAGATTTTTTAGAAGACAGACCTTGATCTGCTGACTCTTTTCATGATTCAGCACTTGATTTTTCCCTCCTTGCTCTCCTTTTATTTCTAATGATTTTATATGATCAGGGAGTGGAGCGATACATTTCTTTGTTTTCCAATCAGCAAAGTTTTCAGCATATTGAATCAGGTTTTGCTATTTTCTGTGTCCAGGAACTATTAGTGACTCTGCTCTTGATAATTCTTTAAATATAAAAAATCACCCTTCGATTTTAAGCAGCATTTCTGTACTTGGGAGCCAGGAATATATTCTGGGGAGGCATCAAGCCCATCCATGGATGCTGTGAGACTTTTTTTAAAGACATAATTTTGAGTCTACTCTTGCCTGAAATAAGTGGGGAAAAAAAGGTAAATTAAAGATGATTGGGCTCAGTAGCTCAGTGACCAAAATGAGTGGGAGAAGGCTTAAATATGGAGCCTTCAGAGCTCTAAGGATGTTAAAAAACCTGCAAGACATGCTGGTAAATTGTTGCTGGAGGGTTATTCATTGAGAAGCTGATGGCAGGACAAAGGGAGAAGGTAAAACAGAAATTGAGTTGATTTGGATGGAGAGAAAACAACTGTAGAGGTGGTCCAAAAAAAAATCCCCAAAAAACCCCAACAAACCATCCAATAAAGAACAACCAACTCCTCCTCCCCACAAGAAACATACTCATATGGAAGAGTTTTTGGAAGGAAAAATTTAGGAATAAATCTTGAAGACAGAAAGTTTTTGGCCCAAACTTGTGGAGGGAGCCAATGGTAATAATTTCATTTAACAGGTGTTGCCAGAGGTCTTCATGCTGAGCTCAAATGGATGTACAAACATTCTTCTTTTGGCTAGGAGAAGTGAGAATGGACAAAGTTCCTGAAAACAGGAGTGTCCCATCCTCTGCCAAACAGTCTGGTCACATAATGCATGTGACAGCCAAATTCCATCTCTTCTACTATGGGATTATATTTATCCCCCAAAATTAGGGAGCATTGTTTAGATAAGAATACAAAGATTTACCTCAAATAATTTTGAAGTGGGTTGAGACCCATTGCAGACCTGGCCTGAAGCCATCACCTTGCTGAATTCCTGTGACTATAGAATTGGGAATTTAGGGAATAGCACAGGATTAAGATTCTTTTAGTTGGGTTTGAACAACAGAAATGCAAAGAATTAAAATGAAAAAAAGATCAAACTACATGAAGCCATAAGTGGAAAAATGTTGGGTCATGTTCCACTGAGAAATTCAGCATTTTTTGGCTATTTCACTAAAATAGCAACCAAAGAAGGTTGCTATTAAATATTTTTCAAATAATGTGTGAGTGCTTTTTAAGGTTCAAAGATTTCTATTATCCAAAGAAGTCACAGATTTGAGAACAGGCTGGAAGTTCAGCCAAGATCCTCTGGAGGTGAGTGATGGAACATCGAGGCTGCTGAGCCATGTCCAGTTGTGCTGGTTTGAGTTTGAATGGTTTAATTGATACTGCTAATTGATACTTTGATTTACCTGTTTTAAATCACCAGCAAGGTGCAACAGGACATCTGGACCAGGAAATCTTCTCCTTCCTCCAGGGCTGATCTGGAATGTGGATGAATTTCCATGAGGAATGGGAAGATCCCTGCAGCTGGATTCCCTCAGAAGATTTCAGGATTCTAGGAGCAGAGCAAATGTTATCCTAGAGAAGGTCAATGAGTAAGTAGGAAAGGGCATTTTCCTGAATGTTTCCATGTGGTTTGTAGCTATAAACGTATTTCATGATAATACAGACCAATTTCTAAAGAGTCTTTAAATTAACACAATTTTGGGGCTTGCAGCTTTTTCCCTCTCTTTTTTCCCTTCTCTTTTTTCCCCTTCTCTTTCTTCCCTTCTCTTTTTTTCCCTTCTCTTTTTTCCCTTCTCTTTCTTCCCTTCTCTTTTTTCCTTCTCTTTTTTCCCTTCTCTTTTTTCCCTTCTCTTTCTTCCCTTCTCTTTTTTCCCTTCTCTTTTTTTTTCCTATAAAATGCACAAATATCAAGTTTTGGCTTCCTCTCCCAACCTGGAAGGACTTCTGCATTTCCAAGTGCTCATGCTCATCCATTTCCAAGTGCTCCTACTTGCTGCTTCATTGAAAAAAAGAACAACATCATCTTGGGATCACTTATGGGATTTAGTGGTGTTTAAGGGGTGAAGGCCAGGATACTGCACAGTGAAAACCTCCAGTGTGGAGAAAATAAGGTGCATTTCTTCTGAACCCCTGAAACAGCTGCACTTCATTCAAGAGATGCATATGGAAAAAAATGTACAGACAAAATTTTATTTATTACTGAAGTTATAATAACTTGGTAGGATTTTTTGAGACTGATGGGTCTGGGGGTAGATTTTGTGGCTACTTAATCTCAAGAGCTAAAAATATTTGTTCATTAATTGAGAAAATTTGTTATGCCATTGAGTGGTTATTCATTGTATGGATTATCGTTTGGAGCTAGAGCAAGAGCCTTTCTTTTTGATATTTAAATGGAAAGAAAAAATAAATAGCATGTCCTTTTCAAAACAAACAGTTCAAAATGACCAGTCAATACCAACTATTAAAAAATCCCAGATAGGTTCCTTAGCTAGATTCCTACATCATTAAACTCTGAGGAACTTTGGTTGGGGAATTTTGGACTAATTAGGTTTTGGAGTTAAGATCCATGAGCTGGATAAATATACCAAGGTCCAAAGCATGGACTCACTTTCCTCCAGTGCTGTGATGTGCATTTCCACCACATTCCTTCAAATCCCACACATTCATCTGTCCAGAGCTGTAGCGTGTGGAACAACAGGCATGAAATAAATTGTATAATATTTTAAAAAACTGTGACATCTCTTTAAGAAAAAAACTATTACAAAGCAGCTCTTATTCTGTTGTTCACATTATCCTTTCTGATAATAATTTCACTGAATTCTTTTAATTAGGTGCAGAGATTTTTAAAAATATATATTTATATAAATATCCCTCTGTACTATGGAACTTCCTTATACTGAGTTAGGAATCTGATTGTTACATCTGTCATTAGAAGAGTAAAATTATCTAAAGGTTAATCTCTGACCTTCTTAAGTTCAAATATATCCAAAACTAAAATAAAGAGCACAGAAGAATTTGAGAGTATTAGAAAAGTTCATGAATGAAAATTGCTGTCTTTTGTTAATACTTCGCATCCCATGGCAACTGACCATTTATGACTGAAGGAAATCTCAATAATTTTGTTAGTTAGCAAGTCCTCTTGGGCTATTTATGAACTTAAGTTGTAGAAAATAAATGCCATGAATTTGCTCACAGGCTCATTTTGTGAAGCAGCTTGGCCTTGCCTAAACCAATTGGAATTCAAGCGGGAAATGCACAAATACTGTTCAGTAGACACTTTAAAAACAATGCAGATTATTTTTTTGTTGAATGCTGAAATTTCAGCATTCCCAAGGCACGAGGACGGGGACAGTGAAGCGCTGGGGACGCAGACTCCCCCAGCCTGTTTTGCCAGACTGGTTCCCTCTCTAACCGCGCACAGCCGGGGCACGAACGCATTTTCCTGAGGGTTCCCCGTGTCAGCAGTGGAGCACGTTAGTGTCACTTGTGGCTGCAGCATCCCTGGCGTGGGCTCCTGTCTAATGGAAGGGTGGGAGTGCAGACATCAAACCCCCGAGCTGGAGCCCATCAGGCAGCCAGCGGCAGAGGTGTCAGCTCCGGCTTTTTTGTGGAAAATGTTTCTCCTTTTCTCCAGCCCCGCTGCTCCCACTGAGTGTGCGTGCCAGCTTTAGTGCCTGCTCCACTTATTTCAGGTATTTTCGTGTCATCAGCCTGATAACATTCTGAAACCTTCTCTTTTCTTGCTGACAGTGGTAGGAAATATTCTTTTTGACCAGATCCTGACTCGCTTCCTTGTTGTTCAGGCAAACCGGTTGGAAATTCTCAGATTGGAACAAAGAATGTGACATCCAGCTTGCTCCATGTTAACCCTGCAAAAAAATTAGAGCTGTGAAGATTTTTTTTTAATAATCTGACCCATCATCGGTCTCGAAGGAACAAGAGGAATCCATGTCTTAGAATTTTTAAAGACCTAATAAATAATTTGCCATAACCACAGCGTGCCATGGCAAAGTGGAGTTAAGGTAACATTTAATTTGCTTATTTACTACATTAAGTAAAATGTTCTGGTTTTGTTTTGTTTTTTTTTAATATATGTCTCTGTTTATTGTGACAAACATTTGAAATCTCAATGCTCGCTTTCAACAGAGCTTCTTGGTGTGTTTCAGAGCCTCACACAGTTAAAATTATTCCATTAGGCTACTAAAGCACGGAATGTGCAACATCCCATCCACCTCAAGGCATTTCTCTGCTCATTTTTATCTTTTTGGATACCTGTAGCTTCCTTTCTGCACAAACATTTTACTGCGAGCGCTCTCTCGGATCTGCCAGTTACCTTCCCCTTGAAGCCCGGTGGCCTTCTCTGCTCTGGTGGCCGCTCACCTCGGCCCTCTCAGATCTCAGAAGGGGGTGGCAGCACCACACCGAATGGAATATCAAGCAAATTCCCATCAAATGGCAGCGTGGCCCCTCCAGGTGACAAACAGAAATCAGGTGTAAAACCCTCCTGCCCGCAGCTCGTCCTTCTCGCCAAGGCGCGCGTTCCACCCTAATTCAGAGCTGTTCTGTGCCATCCCTGCCCAGATCCCCGTGCTGGGGCTCTTAATTAGCAATGCAGTGCTGGGCAGGGATGGGGAAGGAGAGGGGAAGAAGCAGTGTGCAGACAGGAACTGTTTTATTGATGCCGGTAGCCCGGGCTAAAGCACAGCTCCTGCTGCATTTCTTCCAGCAGCGCCAGCTGAATCTTTTCCCTCATTTGATACAGTGACCTCTCAAGTGCATCATTGCCCCGAGGGCTGAGGGCAGTCCAGCAACTGTTAAACCCCTTGGGTTGATAATCTTCTCCCACATTTGCCCTTAACACCAGACATACCACCATTAGCTACAGCTCCACTGGTGCTCATTAGAGCCGATCAATATAGACTAACATAAAGAATGCTGCTGCACCTTCTGTTATTTTTCAGTTACTGCAAATTTACAGACTTCTCACCTACAATACGAGGCTTTGCTGCTGTACTATGTAAAAAAGAGGATTTGAGATCTAAAAAAAAAAACAAACCAGGAGCTTTTATTAGATGCCTAAATGTTATTTATCCTGCTGGTCTAAACACCTCGTTACTAGAGAGTGGATGGGAGATGTTCTGGACAAAATTCTCGTTGGATTAAGTTGCCATAAAATCACAACTTTTGTAAAAATCACAGCAGCTGGATTGGCAAACAAAACCGAGCACATTTTAATATGAGAGAGTGTTTGAGCCTGCAAAGTCTGTGCAAGTGTGTCCATGAACTTGGGCTGGTATTTTTAAGCCCACTGGCTGTGCCCATGCTCTTTGCAGTGGACAGGGATTTATTTTGTGGCCAGCTGAAGGTCTATATGTTGAAGGCATATATGTAGAGTGGTTCCAGCACTGCAGAGTGCCACCAGCAGGTGTTGCCAAAGATCATAGCAAGAACAGCAACAATTAACAAATATATCATTCTTTTCCCACATTTTAACCTAAAGAGTCTTTCACTGATCGTGACAGGAAACAATAAACAAACTAAATCTACAAAAAAGGGCACAAAGATCAACTGACATTTATTAGACATTTCACAAGGAATAACACACAAGTGTTCAATTCATGGGGAATGAGAAATATTTTTAGTTTTCACTTGCATTTGGGAAAGGGAAGATCAAAAATCTTCATTGGATTTGCCAAATGGCAGCGCCATGCAAATATAGAAGTTGGGATTTTCTCCTGCTTTGTTTAGTCCTCTTGATCATTCAAATTTTATGGTTCTGCTTGGGATATAAATCAA
This sequence comes from Cisticola juncidis, assembly GCA_013400215.1. Taxonomy (NCBI): domain Eukaryota; kingdom Metazoa; phylum Chordata; class Aves; order Passeriformes; family Cisticolidae; genus Cisticola; species Cisticola juncidis. Next base: position 214,155 of record VXBR01001568.1, on the reverse strand, counting down.
GGAAAATACAGCACCTGACCAACTTCAGGAAAAATATTAATAAGATAGAAAACAAAGATTTTATTCAGCATAAAGACAAGTATCCTTTATCATGGATAAACTCAGCCACCCCATCAATAGGATGGTTAAATGGGTATAGGGAACATCAGAAATACTGACAGCACTTTCAGTTCCAGTGAATCAGGGATAACAAAGCCTCATCCACACCAAGTGTTTCCATGTTCTTAGGACTTAAGTCCTCCTGTATCTTACCCAAAATGGTGCCTTAAAGAGTTCAATGTCAATTGCTGAGTGAAAAGGAATTCTGAGCTCTGTTTGAGCTGAAAAAGCACAAATTTTACCTGTTGAAGAAAACAACATCTTAACTTCTGTTTTAGTTCTCCAGCGTTTGAGGGATTAAATACTTCTGCTGAATGATTTATTTAGTCAGGACCTTTCTGAAGAGCTGGAAGGGTACGAGGATTTCACTTGTGGAACTGGGATTTCTCAAAGTCCATTAAAGCACCTTTAGCTGGAGAATTACACAACTTCTCCAGATGCCTCCTTTGCTTTAGTGGTGCTATTTGCATCTCAGATATTACTTAGTTTGAGTAATGTGGTAGGACTGAGCCCTTGATGAGAGGCTGATTAATGAAATCCGTTCTGCAGGCTGAACATAATGGAAAATGTGATTCTGTTGGCTTCTAAGGGCTGAAATTCATCTCCATGCAAACGACACCCATTTTATGGATGTCATGAGCCTCCCACTATCCTTCTGCTTAGATGGGGATTTCATCTGCTGAATGGGAGGGTGGTTGTTACATCCATTAACGTTGCTAAAATGTACACAGTAATCCCATTGCTTGTGACTTTGCCTCAACTTGGAGTCTTCCCTTCAGGAAGAACTCGGATAAACTTGAGGAAAAACTGCATGAAACCTAAAAAAGAACCCACAAGCTTTTTGTAACAGCACAATACCTAGAAAAAAACCCCTCAAGTAACTTGATTTTTAAACTTTTTGTGAAAAAAAAGTGGCAAAATCTCTTGGTGTATAACTTGATCATGGCAGGGAAATTCTAATTTGCATCTTTCTCACTCAGCTTGCTGTTGCAGTGCTCTTTATTCATACTCTGCTAAATTAATGCCTGTATGATCCCAGTTCTCCTGTTTATTTCCCTGTAAATCTTGTCCTTAAAACTTCTGGTCAATTGGCTTTGAGTTTCTTACTTCTCCCATGATGAGGACAGAAAAGAGCCACATTTTCCAAAGTTTTTTTGCTAATTCCCTCCAACTTTTCCAGCACTCACTTCTCCAGGCCTGGGATCCAGGGGGGAGCAGATATTTCAGCACTGGGTTCACAAATCTGGCTGACAGCAGCAATAATTCCTCACCACACCTCTGGATAATCCATAATTTTCAATAATATCACAACACAGAACCAAGAGCCACTGTCCAATTGAGAGTAATATATTGCATGTTTGGATCAACAGGGAGAGGGTTTCAGGAATTTTCTCTTGTCAGAGCTGGATATATATTCCAAACCTTAATTATTGACCAAATTGGCACTTCAAGCAACAATGTCTTTGGTTGTAAATTAGCTGGTTTTAATGGTCTGCAGCAAGGCTTTCAATATCCTCTTTAGTGCCAAGTTTGAATGATGGAACTCACTATATGTGCTGACACTTTTTATTCTTAAACACCTAACGTGCAATCTGTTCCCGGGAGTTTTAAAGGGTAAGATAAAATGTCAAAATTGTTCAAAAGTATCATGTATATTTTTTTACTCAGAAAGTTACATACTCAAAACTCTAATCAGTCCACCTGGATTTATGAAATCCCTTGTTATTGTAGCGGTGTGAAAACTGGACTAGAGATAAAGAAAATGGTATTTTTATAGAATGGTCCTTGGAGATGGGGCTGCTCCTCTGTTGTCAATGTAGGCCAAAGTGCCAGTGGGAAGTGCAGTACATGACCTTAGTCAATTAGCAGGGTCTCCTTAATCTCCTGGGATTACTTTGATCTGCAATATCAAGTCTAACACCTTAATGAAATTTTACAGATAGTCACAGAAGACATCCATGTACTGAAAAAACAATTTCATTTTATACCTAAACTCCTAACACATGCTTAATAAATCCTCAGAAGGGAAATAATAACTATAACCATATTCAACATAAATTTCTCTCCTTTTTTTTTTTTTTTTCACACTGTGTTTATAGCTGAGAAAAACAAGATTATAACAGACAGGACTCTGCTTGTGAAAACAGGGAACAGATCGAGATGCTGATTCACATTTTTCTTGTGGAAAACATGTTCTTTGTTGCTGATACATTTTAAATCTCCTGAAATAAGGGTGGTGTGCTAAATCTTAATTGTATTTTTTTGTGTGTGAATACATTTCTGATTTACTCACGGATATATGAGATTTCAGATGTATTCAGATAGATGAAATGTCCAGAACATAACACTCTCCTGATTTGTGTGTTCAACCCTATTTATGTTAAAAATTGTGCTGTTCAAATCTTGTCACAGGTCTGAACAATTTTGGTGGAGTTAACTAGACAACCTGGCCCAATTTGGATATAATTATTAAGTAACAATGTGACAAAAAATGTTTGACCATGCGTTGATTTTGGGTTTTTTTGTCTTCTGTGTTTACTCAGACCATTTCACCTGCAGGTCTTTCAGGTACACAGAAATGCTGTAGTGGGAATTTTATTTTCTGGGAAAAAGCTCCAGGATTCCCTTCCCAGAGGTGAAAATATTGCAGGATTCACACTGCCTGGGGAAGAGGGGAGGGAGCAAAAGATGGGGTTTAATTAGGCCACAGCTTTATTAACTGAATTTATTCTGGAATTATGCAGTGAGAACTCACTGTGATCACTCCTTTCCTTCCTGGTGGTTTGTGCCACCACCAATCCCACCCTTCAGGGAGACCCTTGGGGATGGGTGGAGGATGCTGAGGTTTGACCTTCTCCTTTCTGCTGCTTTTTGCCTTCTCCAGCCCTGAAGACCCAGCAGGTTCCTCTCTGCTCTCTCCTGCAGCCCCTGGGGAGAAGGTCCTGCCTCCACCCTCATCTCCTCTTCCCTGAAAATTCCCAATCTTCAGGCTGGGAATGACATGATCATTTTGGGTACCTGGTGATGAAAAAGCAGAGAGGAAACCTCTCCAGCTTGGCTGTGATTTTGGGAGGTACCAGGGGTGCTGTGGGGGCAGTGGGGTGGTGCTGGCAGCCCTTCTTGCCCTTTGCAGGGCAAATCCACATGGGAAAGGTCTTGGGCAGAAGAGGGAGCCTTTCCATGCTGTAGAAATTCAGGAACCCCTTGGAGCTGATTGGAGGCTTCCTGGGAGAAAAACAAAGTGGATGTGGTCATTCCTGCTGCAGCCACAACTTGAAAATTGCAGCATTTCCTTCTCTGCTGTTGGTGCTCCCAGGGCAATCCCTCTGTTTATCCAAGGCATTTCACCAAGATCAGCTTTTTCCTTGGGATCTGACCTCTGGTCCTGAGGCAAAACACAAGCTGGATTTAAAGTGGGATTTTGCTGGAGTGAGGGCTCCAGGATTCACCACAGCAGCACAAGAATTCACATAATCATGGACTAATGGAATCTTAGACTGGTTTGGGTTGGGAAGGACCTTAAAACTCACCTGTCATGTACAGGGAATTTCTGCTAGTCCAGGTCTCTCCAAGCCCATCCAACCTTGGACACAGCACATTTCTGATGCTCCAAATAAAGAATTTACCAATCCACAATTAGATTTGATTAGAAGAACCTGAGATGTTCAAGAGAGGTCTCTTATAAATTGCTTTTTGCAGTCAAATTCAGTTTATTGCTGAATGTTTTGTGGTTTGCACCAGCTCTGCAGTTTTATCCCTTGTTTTGTCCCTTGTCCTTCTGTGGCCAAACAGCAAAATGAACTCAGCTCTCCCTGTCGGCCCCACGAGTGAGATTCCAGCGTGCAGAATTCAAGGGACAATCCCCACAGCATTTCCTGGGCTTTAATGCATTCAGTCAGTGCAAAAGCCTCTTAAAATGGAGCAAAATTGTAAAACTTGCCCCAATTAACACTTGACAGATCCTCGCAGCCGTTCCGCTGTGCTCTCCTCTGGAACCTGCTCCACACAACCATAAAACGCCTTCCACGAGCCAGAGCAGGCACCAGCTTTGTCTTCACACACATCTGCTGCATTTTTTAAAGGTAAAAATAAAGTCTGAATTTTTAAAATCTCAATTTTAATAATGCATGAAAAAGTGGAGCGGCTCTGCTTTATTTCCATCCAGGTCTCATCTTGCATCTCTTTCGCCACTGCCAAATATTCCCAAAGTAGTTTCTAACCCCTCTGTCATCCCAACTGCAGTGAGGAGCTCCTGGACACCAAGGTGAGCCCTGCCAAATCCTGGCATCCATCTCAGAATCCTGGTCTGGGTTGGAAGAAATCAGAAAAATAAATTTAATTCCACCCCTGCCATGGTAGGGACACCTTCCACTGTCCCAGGCTGCTCCAAGCCCCGTCCAACCTGGCCTTGGGCACTGCCAGGGATGGGATAAACATTTTTTGGTCCTCATTTTTCACAGAAATCCCTGTGAAGGAAACCTCTCAGAAGATTTCTCATCAGAAAATGGATTTGAAACAGGTGTGTGAAAAACCAAATAGTGATCATCTCACTAATTGATTTTTAGCTAATTTAGCAATTACAGCTTGAAAATTTAAATTGTTTGAACCAGCCTATTTTTAAAATCACAAAATTCATAAATCTACCTTATTAATATTATTTGCCTCATATTTCTAGGCTTCAAGTGAGTATTTAACCACATGTGAGCTTTCACCAACATAAAGACTCTGTCATCCCAACTGCAGTGAGGAGCTCCTGGACACCAAGGTGAGCCCTGCCAAATCCTGGCATCCATCTCAGAATCCTGGTCTGGGTTGGAAGAAATCAGAAAAATAAATTTAATTCCCCCCCTGCCATGGTAGGGACACCTTCCACTGTCCCAGGCTGCTCCAAGCCCTGTCCAGCCTGGCCTTGGGCACTGCCAGGGATGGGATAAACATTTTTTTGTTTTCATTTTTCACAGAAATCCCTGTGAAGGAAACATCTCAGAGGAATTCTCACCAGAAAATGGATTTGAAACAGGTGTGTGAAAAAGCAAATAATGATCATCTCACTAATAATTTACTTTTAGCTAATTTAGAAATTGTAGCATGAAAATTAAAATTGTTTGAACCAGTCTATTTTTTTAAATCACAAAATTCATAAATTTTTCTTATTAATATTATTTCCCTTGTATTTCTATGCTTCAAATGAATATTTAACCATATGTGAGGTTTCACCAAGATAAAGACTGAGGAGGTTCCTCCTCAGGATTTTTACATTTGAGCAAGGAGTGAAGGGAGAGGGAGGAAACAACACCATGCCTGTTTTACCAGCAGAGAACTGAGTGTTTAAAAGATGAACTTAGGTAAAAATATAAATTAATCCTGATTTTTGAACCCTTGTTCATTGTTTTAAGCTTAAGATCACACTTCAGAAGCGATTTTGCTGATATAGATTAATAAAAATATGTTTTTCCTCTGCCCAGAGAGCTGCTGGAGCTTTATTTCCTCTTCCAGGGTGAAACATGATGAGACCCAGATGGGAGAAGGCAAAACTCTCCTTAATGACAGCTGATGTTTTCCTGGATGAAGCCAAATGGGAGCAGACAGCAAAGATCCTTATCTTAGCATGGGAAGCCTGACAGCAGAATATTTCTCTTGATTTCAGGATTATTTTGTTACAGACTCCAAAACCACACTCCAAAAATAACTCAGATTCATGTGTTTGCTGATGCCTGTGTGCCTCTCCATCCTCCTTGCACAGGTAGGTCCCAAATGCATTTTTAATTTAAAACTGTCTCATATAACAATGAGAAAGTTTTCAAATCTAAATATGTGACATCGCTGCATCTAGGATTAAAAAAAATCTATATTCATTTTGGAGGGGGAAAAAAAAAGGAAAATATTACAAAAGACCAAAAGCTCTAGGGTTCAAGCTAATTTTTCATCTTTTCCATGGGGAAAAACACTGGTAAATGTTAAGAAACACCCTTCAAGAACCTTTAATTTGTTTTTCACTCTCCGAGATATAGATTTTCTCCTTCCCATTTAAGTAAAAAAAAATTTCCTGTGGGTTTTTAGAGTCATTTGAGAAAATATATATATATATATATTTGTATATTATTCCATGCTTTCTAGCATAGCTTTGATTATGCTGTCAGAGCAGAATAAGCAGAATTTGAGTTGTAGCCAGTTCCACTCATTTTTTTATCTGCTGAGGAGGATTTTCCTGTAGATCACAAAAATTCCTGGCAGGATCAGCTCCTCACTCCAAAATCTTCCATTGGTCAGTGGCAAATGTATCAGGATGGCCCTGCATGGATCAGGATGATACCATAAATACCCAATCTGTTGAAGTTATTTGCAACAGGATTAAGTAATTTTATTTTTTTTAATTTTTATTTTACCCTGTGATGTTGCCCTTCCTCAGTTGGTTTTGCTGCTGTTGAGTTCAAGCAGATACAAATGAATCCAGCCCTGTTTATCAGCAAAAAACCATTGGAATTAGAGCTTTATGCTGTTGTTTTTGTGTGCTCCTATATTAATAAGGGTCTGAATATGCTTTTACAAGCACACAAATATATATTTATAATGTCTATAAAAACACATAAATATGCATGGGATGGTATGTGTGTGCATAAGCTCCTCGTAATGAGGGATTTTATTAAAAATACCAAGGATTTAGATAAATTTATAATACTTGGCCTTCACTAAGGCAAAGTGATCACTTTGTAGTCATTAAATGTATTAATATAAATTAATCAAATATATCTTCAGAAAGGTAGGAGTCTTGGCCTCCACATTAATGAGTTCCACTTGGATATCTGGAAGTTGGCTTGGCTTTGTTTTTTGGACTTAACCATGCAATTATTTGCTGGTGTGTGAGAAAATCAGCTTTGTGTTTATTATTCTCATTATTCTGTGGCTCCACCAGGAAATTCACCCCCTAAATGCTGGGATGTTGAGTGGGAATTGCTCTGGGTGACAGTGGCCAGCACAAATTCCAGAGGTCACTTCCAAGAGGAATGCAAGGCACGGAGAGGATTTGAGCAGGACAAAAGGTTTTTGTGGACATCCTATTCCATTGCTGGTGTGGGCTGGAGAGAACTGGGAGGGCAAAATCCACATTTCCAGCAGAAAATCTTCCAGCAGGACTGTTCATATCCATGGCTCTGGGTATCTCACCCTGCCAAGAGCAGCTAAAAACACTCAGGAGTAAAAAGTGCAGCAAAAATTCACTCAGTAGTTCCAAACCACGCTGTGAACCCTGAGCATGACATGACAAAGCCTGGCCTGGGTATTTTTCCATTCATTCTCTTCGAAGTTTTCTTTTGATAGTTGGGGTTTGAGGTGGGAGAGCCATTTTTATAAATGCTCATTATAATTTTTATAGGGATTTTCTGGAAGGGTTTTAAAAGTACAAGTTAAGAAACCTTCGACCAAGAACTTTGTCTTCATGCCTGAAATGATGCCATGAGTGAAGTCAGTGGCAAAACTATGGATGTCAAGAGCTGTAGGGTTTGACCTCTGGGCTTTGGAGCTGAGTTGGCAAGAAAGAATAAATAAATCCTGCAAAATGATATATGAACTTTACAATCTGTGCCTCACGTCTTAGGCAGGCTATACAATAAAATATCCTAAAAATCTAGTCCTGGCTTTTCCTATCGAGCTCATTTGTAGTCAAGACAGCTTAGTTCATGTTCTTGAACATGCTGAATAAGCTGAGAGGTAAAAAATTATCAGCAGTGTGTATTTTAAGGGCTTGGACTAGACCCTTTCAATGTCAAACTGCACTGGATCCAACCCAGGCATACTCATCAATTAAAACTCAAGTTTCTTCAGAACTTGGCCTTCATTTTGCTTTTTGCATGGGGTTTGATTAACACCAAATTTGTGCCTTCCAGAAGATCTTTCAGAATGCATCATTTGGTTTTATTACAAAAAAAAACCTGTACAAAAATATTTTCTTTCTCTCTGTACCTGCAGAAAAATTAACCAGTTTTGTTCGGTGAAAACTGAAGGAATATAAAAAAAATGAGGCTCAGTTGGCTTGGTTGAAAAAATTCAGTGAGTGACAAGGGGTGATAATGCCCCAAACCACTGCAAAGCTCCCCTGCATCCTCCCAGTCTGGTTCAAATCGATCCTGTCCATCCAAGGCAGTTGATGAAATCCTTTTCCCAAGCAGTTGTTTCATCTCCTTGTTTATCCCAAACCTCCCTGGGTGTGTGTTCTGTGCAAGGCTGGCTCCCAGTGCTCTTCCCACTGTTTGTTCCCTGCTGGAAGGTTTTAGAAACTCTCCTGTCCTCCCTCTTTGCTCCAGTTTTGTGTATTCTGGCCAGAGGAGCTGTCTGCTAACGGGGCAGCGAGGGACCAAACCCAGTCACGTCCGCAGGACTCATTTTGGCATCGCTGGATTCCTCCAGCATTCCCAAGGAAGTCACTGTGGGAGCAGCCCAGCTCCTGTGGCTGTGTGTGCCTCATCTGCTCTGCTCTTCCTTCGTGTGCTCAACAGCAAAACCTGGGGGAAGGTTTGGAGCCAGCTTGGAAAAAGTAATTGGCAGTGGGAAAAGGAAAATGCTGATGTTGGGTTAACCCCCAAATTGGTGCAGAGGGAACAGGGCCAAAGCTGCACCCCTGGATCTTGGGGATGGATGTGGTGGATCAGAGTTATCCCAGGATCCTGGGATGGGTTGGAAGCCTCTGAGGCAGAACAAATGCTGGATCTGCACCAGAGACTGGAGTGAAGGAGAGGGAATTGCTGCCCTCAGGGAAACAGGAGCAGCCTTTGAATGTCCTGCAGTTTTCAGCACTGCAAAACAGGAGCAGGAGATGGAATCAGGGAGTGCTTTGGGTTAGAGGGGATTTTAAAGCACATCCAGTGCCACCCCTGCCATGGCAGGGACACCTCCCACTGTCCCAGGCTGCTCCAGCCCCAGTGTCCAGCCTGGCCTTGGGCACTGCCAGGGATCCAGGGGCAGCCACAGCTGCTCTGGGCACCCTGTGCCAGGGCCTGCCCACCCTGCCAGGGAACAATTCCAGCCCAAATCCCATCCAGCCCTGCCCCCTGGGTGTGGGAGCCATTCCCTGTGTCCTGTCCCTCCATCCCTTGGTGTGACAGGACACTTTTTATCCTGGGAAGGTTTCACTCACAACTAATATTTGATAGCTGCTGTAATTCAAATGGGCACCAAATCAGCAAAATCCTTAATTTTTGGTGCACACAGGGTCAGACCTAACAATCATTTTGGCCTTAAAACCTGTGGAATGCCCTCTCCTGCTGGAAAATCCTGGTTGAAGCACTATTTCCTCATGCCAGGAAGGTTCTTCCTTCCCCTCAGCCCCTGCAGCATCTCCCATGTCCCAAACACTGCAAGTGCACCTTGCAAAGCCCAGCCAGAACTGAGATGTGAGAATGAAAAGGGAGTTTTTTTGGCAGGCAGCCTCTCCCCATGAAAGGATTTGGGATGGCTCTGGAGGCACTTTGGGAGCTGAATCTCTGCAAGGCCAGGAGCTGTGCCAGGCCCAACATTCCCCCAGTCCTGCCCAGTTTAAACCCAAAGTCCCTGGGCTGCAGCAGCATCCCAGCCCTGCCGTGAGACAACCAGAGAAGATTTCCTGGCATTCATCTTTTTTATTCACTTGGCCACTACTTTCTTCCCCCCAGAAGCAAAACTGGCCCCCAGACAAATCAGGGTACCTTACAAAGCCAGGAACATTAAAAGGAGCAAAAGGAAAGCCAAATTGCTTGTGGAAGTCAAGATTGCTTGGATTTTCTTGTGCCATGGGAAGCAGAGCTCTCCGTGCTGCGAGTGCTTCTTGGTCTGAGGACAAACAGTGCGAAGATTGCCAGAAATAGGGGCTGTGGACAGAAATTTTCATTTTATTATTATATTTTTAAACAGCTCTGATTGTAAAAGTGCCTCCCTGGAAGGTGGAGCAAGGCTTCCAAAGTTCACTGACTTCCCAACCCTGACAAGGATTCTCCTGATAATGGCACAGCAGGTCCACAGTGGCAAAGCCTAATTGACAAAGATCAAAATCTAATTTGGATAACACCAGGAGCCGAGGGGGTCATGCTCCAAATAGTGCTTGAGCCACAACCAGCAGTGTTTGTCATTTCACGGGGAAAATGCAAAAAAAGATCATCCAGGTCCCCAAATGAGGGAGATGCCAATAATATTGAAAAGCAGACGCAGGAAGAAGCTTTGCTCCTGAGGGTACAATTACCGGGGCTGTGATGTGAAATGATAAAAAAATATTAAGTAGATTTTAATGTTGTAACAAAGGGTGGCCCTGCACTGGGCATAGGAATAGGGGAGGAAGATCCTTGGGGCACCCAGATGGAAAATAATACAAGTGTAGCTATTAGCAGAGCATTTCATGCCAGGGAAATTCCTCTTTGGGAGGAATGTTTCCTTACCTGGAATATAGGTCACTTTTCCTGGGAAGAAGCAGTTGTTATTATTGTCTATTAATTCCTTGAAAGGAACTAGACTAACCTGGTCTGTGGCTTGAAATTAAAAAAAAAACAAAAAAAACAAACAAAAAAACCCCCCCAAAAAACCCAAAAAAAACCCCAACAAAAAACCCAAAAAACAAACAAACANCCCCAAAACACCCCAAAAACATCTGCTGAGGGGTTTTGTGGGATTTTTCCGTGTTTTCTGGGGTATTTCAGTAGCTGTGCTCTGTGCTCTGGATCCCAACTCTGATAAACCAGGTTAGGATAATTGAGGGAAGGAAATTTTGATATTCACAGAGAACTCCTGAGGTGTTTTTATGGGCATTTCCACCCCAAAAATTAAAAATCTAAGACAAAATCCTATAGGATCCCTTTTTACATTCTGTATAGTTTGCTGGCAATAAAGAGAAATTTTAGGTAAAATTTGTGCTCTCCTTATAATTTCTAATTAGTAAATGTAATATTTGACTTGTCCATTTACTCTCTTGCAGCTTCTGTGGGGATTTACTCACTCCTCACTTTTTCTTGTGAGTTGTGTTTCATTTTCCCATTTAAAATTTGCAAATTACAGCAGAAGAGAAAGAATTTCAAGACCTTCTTCTGAATTGGGACTGAATTCATGTAGATGCAAGTGAGCCAAGGTACTGCTGGCCTTTGGGACTGTGATAGTCATTGGAAAATGTACAGTAAAAAGATTTATAAAAGAGATTTTAATGGAAAAAAGAGGAAAATTATTCCACAATGGACAGTAAGAAGGAGAATGCTTGGAGGAAAATTGAGGCTGAGCTGAGAGGTTGGGGTTGGGGTGGTGACTTGTTTGTGTTATATTTTAAGTTTATAAGGATTTAATTGATTTAAATTTAAATTTAAATTTAAAAATGATTTTAAAACGATTTAAATGATTTATAAAAGTGGCTTAAGGGACTTAGGAGCATGAGCCTTTCAAACACAGAGAGGAGCTCAAAGCCCAAATCTCGATGATTTGTCCTCCTGAGCAACTCAGAAAACACAACCTCACTCTACCCCATTATAGAAAAAATAAATTTTAACCCTATGAATGAAAGCCAGGAGGTTTTTCCCCCACTGTGGCAGCACAGAGCTGTTCAGGGAGGGCTGCAGGGCTGCACTGAGCCAATTCCTGCCCCTGGCTGCCACTTTTGCCAGTTTTGGTGTAGCTTTCTTCCCCTGGCTGCCACTTTTACCACTTTTGGTGCCGTTTCCTGCCCCTGGCTGCCACTTTTGGTGTCACTTTTGGTGCCTTTTCCTGCCCCTGGCTGCCACTTTTGTCACTTTTGGTGCCCATTCCTGCCCCTGGCAGACACTTTTGCCACTTTTGGTGCCGTTTCCTGCCCCTGGCTGCCACTTTTGCCACTTTTGGTGCCGTTTCCTGTCCCTGGCTGTCACTTTTGCCACTTTTGGTGCCAATTCCTCTCCACAGTGTTTGGCCAAGCTCCAGTAGAGGCTCCAGCACCGCTCCAGAGAAGCTTTTGGAGAACATCACCTGCTCAGCACAGGGGTTTGGCACATTCAGCAGCTCAGATCCAGCACAGAGGGAGCAGAAAATGCTCCTCACACTGGTCCTGGGCAGGGGTCACAGCTGCTGATGGGCACTGATGGAGAAATGCCAATTCCACTGCCTGGGCACCGTCCCGTCCGAGGGGTGGCTGCTCCTCACTCTGGCATAAAAAACCCAAGGAAAAACAGTTTTAGCTCTGCCTCCTCATGATTCTGCATTTTTTCCTCACGCTGAGTGATGGTCTAATGGCACAGGTTAGTGGGAGGTGGATTCTCAGTGTGATCTACAGCTTGTCGTGCTTGTCAGGGCACTGAGACACAGAGATCCTTTTGTGACAAAAAAATGAATGATTTTTATATCCTCAGAGGTGAAATCAAACCAATCCCATTAATTTCAATTAAAATGTTACCTGTCTCCAGCTAGCTCTTTTTTTTTCTCACCCTCAAAGACTGTTTAGGGATGGGAAAAATGAAATATTAATGCATTCTATAAATAATATGTGTGAGGTCCACGGGGACACAGAACCCCCACATCATTAGTTAAATTGATCTTCCTCTTAGATTTTGCAGGAAATTGGGGGGTTTTGTGACTTAGTTTTCAGGAAAAGTGGTCAAACCTGTGTCCAGACTGCAGAAAAAAATGAAGTTTTTGCTGCTGCTCCTTTTTTCTGGATGTTTTAGACATTGGACAACGTCACAAGTTTCAGGAGAGGTGCCACCAACCTGTAGTCATGCAGTGAATTCTGCTATGGAATTTCTAGGAGTAAGGAAAAGCAGGATTGGGACTTTCAAGAAAGAATAATTGTCAAAAGAATAAGGAAAAGCAGGATTGGGGCTTTTAAGAAAGAATAATTGTCAAAACACAGTTTGTTTCTGCTGCAGAAAATTCCCTGCACATCATGGTTACAAGGAGCTTCCTGTAATTCCCAGAACCACAGAAAGGTTTGGGTTGAAGAGACCTTGAGATCATCCAGTTCCAACCTCCCTGCTGAGGGGTTTGCTCTCCAAAGGTAAATTTTTTGTGGAATTCTTGCAGACATTTTAAACACCTGTGACCACCACATGGTGGGAGCAGCTTTGAACAAAGCAGGAGCTTCACCTGCTGCAGCTCCCTCTTGAAAATAAAGCACAGTGTGGTTCCTTCCTCCTTCCCTGGAATGCAGCAGAGGAGCTTTTTCCCTTTATTTTTATTTTTGTGTGCGTGTAATAACACAAAGTCACTGCATGAGCAACCAGCAATGTTTATTAATAGAGATCTCCAATTTTGGAGTCTTTGGTAAATTGAGAACACACTGAGAAAGAATCTTATCGCTCGAATCGTAGGAAATCCATTTCCAAGTTGTCTGTTTTTCATCAAATTAAAATTAGTTTCATGGGAATATGAGGAGGTTTTTATAATTAGATAATGGAAATTTGCCTAGGTTATCTTCCACTGATTTGGATGGGACATAAATAACAGGAATGTCACGTCATGCCAGTGTTTACTCATCTAACTCAGCACAAATCCTGGGTCAAGCAAAAAAGGTTTGGAAACATTTCAGGGCTTGTTGCTTAGAGACCATTTTGAACCACGGGAAGGATTTCACTGGAATCCATGGCTGCAGAGTGAAAAGTCTGAAAATTGCAGATTTTTGGAAGGGACCTCAAGGACCCATCTTATTCCAGCTCCCCAGCCATGAGCAGGAGCATCTTCCACCAGACCAGGTGAGACATTCCCAAGAGTGATCTCTGAACTGGATCCCATGGAGAGATGGGATGGGGGATTATTGGGACATATTTCTCATTTTTAACCAAACCTGGTCAGTAATCAGTACATTTTGCTTTTT
>VXBR01001568.1:189981-200236 GCA_013400215.1 Cisticola juncidis | reverse complement strand
TTTTTAAATTTTTTTTTTTAAATTTTTTTAATTTTTAATTTTTTTTTTCTTTTATAATCATCTCTGCTTTCTTCCCTCTCCATACCTGTATTGAATATTGAATCCATGTGATTTAGGTGAAAATTCCTGAGATTTAGAGCCAATTCCAGTGGGGTATCAGCCACAACTGGTGCTGTTGACCCTCCCATTTCAGGATATGGTGTAATGGAGACAAAATACATCACATCCCTTCCAGACCACTGTGATGTCACATCCCAATTATCCCAACTGTTTTCCTCTCAGGCTCTCAAAAGTCCATTTTTCAGTCATCTCATTTCTCTCCCACATGAAATTTAAATCAATTAAAATCAAATTTCCAGTTGGCTAAAGTGGGTTTGCACATGTTCCCACCAGGCATAGCTTTCCAAGGATGTTTGTGTGACCATTTCTTTCCAGGTGCACTGGAAAATGAGGAAATATCCTGATAGGAAAGCTTTCCTCCTGAAAATGGCTGAGAGCCGGAATTCATACAGGGGAATCTTGCAGATCACAACCAAACCGTTCAGCTCTTTAAATAAAGGGGAAAAATTCTGCATCAGTGCCTGAAGAGACACTAAAATTAAAGAAACCAGGGAAGGAGCATGTCCTGCATCATCATTTTCACAGGAGCTGGAAATAAACACGTATAACCAGATTTTAGGGAATATTCAACACCAGCCTGTTCATGCTGGGAAGACTGAAGAGCTTCCCCACAGGTTTTGCATAGTGGGAGCTGTAATTTCTTTTTTATCCCTATACTGAGTGTCAGGCTTTTATATATTAATCGCTGATTGGTTTTGTCTTCCTTTAAGAAATGCAGTCCCTGCAAACACATCATCCCTCGGTGCTCTCTGCACTTGGAGAATGCAAAACCACCTTGATAAAGCATCTCTGCACCAGTGAAATCAGCTGGGGTGCAGCTCTCACTGCCCCTCTGTGAATCTCAAAAATTAATATATGCCTTCTCTATGTTCTATTTATTTTTTTTTCTCCCTTGCCCTAAATTCCACGTGCCTACCATCTGGATATGGGAGTAGTGAGAGGTTTAAAATGAACACTTCCAGGTGAAGGATGTCCCAACCCGTGCCCATGTGATGTTCCTCAGGGTCCCAGCTGGGAGATGCTGCAGGGAGCTGGTGGCACTTGCTGGATTGTGACATCTCATTGTGTCTGAGTCCTTCTGAGCTTGAAGATCAAGGAATCACAAAATGTCCTGAGCTGGGAGGGACCCACAGGGATGATCCAGTGCAGCTCCTGGCCCTGCACAGACCCCCAAAATCCCACCCTGGGCACCCCTGGGTGTCCAAACCCTCCTGGAGCTCTAGGGCTGTGCCCATTCCCTGGGGAGCCTGGGCAGTGCCAGCACCTCTGGGGATGAACCTTTCCCTAAATCCAACCTGACCCTGCCCTGGCACTGCTCCAGCCCTGCCCTGGCCCTGGCCCTGGGTATGGAAATGGAGAATTCAGTTCCTGCCCTGCCCTGTCCCTGGGTATGGAAATGCAGAATTCAGTTCCTGCCCTGTCCCTGTCCCTGGGTATGGAAATGCAGAATTCAGCTCCAGCCCTGCCCTGGGCCCTGTCCCTGTCACAGGCTGGAGCTGCCCCAGGAGGAGCTGCAGACCCTGGGGTCTCCATCAGTCTCCTCCAGCTCAGCAACCCCAGTGACCTCAGATTTCCTCTCTTGGCTCCTCCAAACCCTTCCCCACCTTCCTGGCTGTCCTTNATTTATATTTATATGGCTCCAAAACTACCCCAGAGCTCGAGGTGAGGCTGCCACAGCCCAGAGCAGAGCAGGACAATCCCTTCCCTGGCTGTCCGGGTACTGCTGGCCCTGATCCCCCAGAACAGGGCTGTCCCAGGGCACTGCTGGCTCAGATCCAACTTTCCTTCAACCAGAACTCCCTGGAGCTGCTTTCCAGCCCCTCATTCCCCAGTTTATCTGTAAACCCAGGGCTGTCCCACCCTGGGTGCAGAACCCAGCACTTTTCCTCGTTGAGCTTCACGCAGTCGCTGATTTTTTGTCCCTGTGATTTGTGGAGGTCTCTGCAGGACCTCCCAGCCCTCGAGGGAGTCAACAGCTCCCCCCAGGTTTATATTATCCTCCTTTTTGCCAAAATCATCCTGGAAAACCTCTCCCTTTCTCCTTGCTGCCTTTAGAGACTTCCAAGCTGTCTGTGCTCCCTGTTTTGCTGCCGATGACGACGGACTCGTGATCATCCTGGAGTTCATCATCCTGGAGTTCATCATCCTGGAGAAGAATCCATTGGAATGTTCCCATTTTCCCCTTCTACACCTGCTCTGTGTCTCCCTAGGTTTTCTCTGGAAAAGCAGGAGCAGAATTATTTGCAGCCACGGCAGAACGTTGCATTTCTGGTGTTATAACACATCTGTCATCTCCCAAGAAATTACAATTATCTCCTCCGTAATTAGGACAAGTTTGGCTGAGATTCTGAGTCACTGGGAAGTTCAGTTCTGTCATTTAGCCCAGAATAGCTCTGTGGTTCCATAAATGTTTTCCCTACAGACTAAACCTCGAATTTGTGATGAAGGTTAAATCACTCCCACTCCTGAAGGAACGGAGGAGCTGGGAGGGTTTTATTGGGTGGTTTTCCAGGGATTGGACACCCAAACATCTGGCAAATGACCAGGAAAAAAAGGAATTTTAAATACCAAAAAAATAATGATATAAGGAATAAAAATCTCGTTATGCAAAAAATAGTGAAGCACGGGATGAAATTGCAGTGTGAGCTTCCAAAGCATAAATTAATAAATAAATGCATTTAACCTCAGGTGGATTTCTTTGGAATTTTATTACAGAAATCAGAAATTCGTGCAGGTGACCTGGTGGGAAAGCTGGTAACTTATCTAACATGCTGGGCCGAGATGTCACCATCTAAAAAACCAATAAACAAAGAAAAAAGAAAAAAAAAAAAAAAAAAAAAAAGAAAAGAAAAGAAAAAAAAAGGAAAAAAAAAAAAATTAAAAAAAAAAAAAAAAAAATTAAAAGAAAAAAAAAAAAAAAAAAAAAAAAAAAGAAAAAAGAAAAGAAAAGAAAAAAAAAAGAAAAAAAAGAAATTAAAAGAAAAAAAAAGAAAAAAAAAGAAAAAAGAAAAAAAAAGAAAAAAAAAGTAAAGTAAAGTAAAAAAAATAGTCAAGATTTTAAACTTCTGGAAAGTCTAACCATTGCACAGCTCTTTAAGCAGAGGGGTAGAATCTACTCATTACCTTAATTGATTAGGAGTGTGAAGTAGAATCTGCATTAATTAGTGGCAACAAGACCTTGAATAGAGGAGAACACCCCCAAGTATGGGATGTGAAGTGCTGTTGTTGTCAGGGAGAGCCCTCAATAGCAGAGGTAAGGAAGGAAATATTTGCTCTTTTTCTTGCTCCTTTTATTGTCTGACAACTCAAACAGAGAATTTCAGTGGGGAAGAGTACGAGATTTCCACAAAAAAATTGATATTTGTGTTGTGGCTTCACAAAATAGGAGACGACCAAGGTTAAATTTTTACTTCCTTGGCAGTCGCAGCGGTCTCCTGCACTTCTGTGTTGGATTTTGAGTCAACTGGAGATTTATTCTTCAACCTTGAAGCTATTTTAGGTGCTCTATAACACACCAAGTGGGAAAAGTTGGTTTAAATTCTGATGTTTCGTCCTTTTTTTCCTGTTTACAGCTAAAAAAGCAAGTTATGTTGTTTTGGACATATTTTAAAAATTGTTTCAGTTAGTTTTGCTGGTGAATCTGAAGGTTTATGTGCTCATGAAAAAAATCTAAAATAGGTTATTGGCTGGAGAGAGGGAAAAATTCACAAAGATGACCAAGGTGTGGTTTGAGTCCATTCCTATGGGTAAATGTCTTTTCAGAACCCACCTGGCTCTTTTGTTTTGGTTCAATATTTCCCTCTGCTAAAGCTTGGCTTGTTTTAGGAACTGCTGGTGAACAGAAACTTTAACTTGGAAAAAACCCCGCAAATTTTGGGAAGTTCCTGATGGTTCGTGTGCTCAGTGTGATGAACAAATGAAATTTGTGAATTTTCTTTGGCAAAGAGAGAAACAAAGTCACAAATTACCGCCTAACTAAAGGGAAAATCTGTATTATTTATGGCTCTTTATGTCATTCCGGAGATACAGAGAGACAGCTTTAAAAAATAAACTTATAAAAAAAAGGAATTAACACGTGTTAAAAAATTCTCTGCATCACATCTGAGCTCTTCCTGTTTCTGATGTGCCATTCACGGTGAGGAACACAGGGAAAGGTGCTGGAAGGGAGGCACTGTTTGAACAGATCTAATCATCAATAAGTAATTGTGTTTTAATTAAAATGTGTCATGTCATTCCGAGGGTCCTATATTGCATGAGTATGAAAATGTATGACTGCATAATTCGGTAATAATTAGAATTACATTTTCCTAACTCTTAAATTAAAATGCTTGGCAATTATCTGCCTGATAAATCTCACTTTTCCATGTATGTGGATTTTTTTTCCTTTCTGTCTGGGAGTATTAAATAGTCCTAATTGCTGATTGCACATTCCTGGGCTTCTGGTAGTTTTGTGTTGTGTGTATCAGGTACAACTTCTCCGAGTTTTGTTTTATTTTTGCACAGGAATCAAAGGTCTTGCAAGCAACTTTTACTGACCAGGGAGCTCACAAAGTCCTAAAGCCTCAAAGATGTGTCCATAAAATATCCAAAAATCAGGATGAAGGCTTGGTGCAGGGATGTGTAATCCAGACACAGCTCTGAAATTGTTGGATGCACTGCTTGGAACTTTTAGGCAAAATCTATAGATGGAGATCTTCTGATTTTTATTGGTTTAGTGAATTCAGAAATTAAATCTGTCCCACTTTCATGGCTTGGCATAGTGACACTTCTTGATTTAAAGACAGAATCCCTGAAGCACCGAGGCTGGAAAAGCCCTCTCCAATTCAGTCCAACTGTTCCCCAGCACTGCTCCGTGTCCCCAAATGCCACATCTACACAGATTTTAAATCCCTCCAGGGATGGGGACTCCAAACCTCCCTGGGCAGCTGTGCCAGGCCTGGACAAACCTTTCCATGAAGGAATTTTTGGTGCTGCCCACCCTGCCCCTCCCCTGTTCCAGCCTGAGGCCGTTCCCTCTCCTCCTGTCCCTGTCCCTGTTCCCAGATCCCAAATCCTCCCCCGGCTGTCCCCTCCTGTCAGGAGCTTTGCAGAGCCACAAGGTCCCCCTGAGCCTCCTTTGCTCCAGGCTGAGCCCCTTCCCAGCTCCCTCAGGAATCTCCAGCCCCTTCCCCAGCTCCCTCAGGAATCCTCCAGCCCCTTCCCAGCTCCCTCAGGAATCCTCCAGCCCCTTCCCAGCTCCCTCAGGAATCCTCCAGCCCCTTCCCAGCTCCCTCAGGAATCTCCAGCCCCTTCCCCAGCTCCATTCCCTTTGCTCCAGTCCCTCCGTGTCCCTCTTGTCAGGACTTAGGGGGTCCCAGACTGGTTTGGGTTGGAGGGGACTTCAGAACTCATCACATCCCAACCCCGTGCCATGGCCAGGGACCCTTCCACCACCCCCGGCTGCTCCAAGCCCGGTCCAGCCTGGTTTCTATGAGTATTTCAGCACTTTTAGATTAATTCTGCTGTTCCTCATCCCCTCTCCGGCTGAACAATTAACAAATGAGCGGTGGGCCGGCACAGCCCTGGCTCCGTGTGACAGCTCTGGGCAAAGTGACTTCTTGGGGACACACGGGTGTCCCCAGTGCGCTGTGCCGGGCTCGGGTCGCGCTTTTAGCGTTCCCACAAATTCCCTGCTCCTCCGAGCAGTGAGGAGCCCAACCCAAATGCGTTTGGAAGAGGTAAAAGCCGCAAAAGGCGTCTCCAGAAAGGCTCTTCCATTTGCATTTTGAATGGGGCCATCAGCGTCCTTTGGGTTGGAAATGAGGAGCGCTGAAGATGCTTTCTGTGCTCGCTGCCAGGAGCTGGAAAGGGCTGGAAAGGATTCAAGGAACCCTCAAGGCAGCTTTGGCTCCCACCCGGGCTGGGTGAGCAGTGAGGATCACCCAGACCCCACAAATTCATTGAGACAACTGAATTCGGGATTCTACAAACTCCCCGGCACAATCCGAGCAAAATCTTAATTTTATGGAGAAGAGCGGGGTCTTGAGAGCAGCCGTTTCCTTAAACATTTATTAAAGCCTTCCCTGCAGATGTAACATTTCCCTGCTTTTCCCCTGCACTTCACATCTCGGTGCTCATGGCGTGAACTTTTCTGGGGCTGATTGTTTAGTGGCTGACTGGAGGAGAGCCAGGAGCGATGATTTCCAGGCATCTCCCCCGGCATTCCCGCAGCCCAGCCCGCCCCCGTGCCAGGGATGGGCTGGCAGGGCTGGCTCCCAGCGCTGCTGTCACCAGGGTCTTGAAAATCCCTCTCATCTTTGGACTTTTCGAGCAGATAAAGATGAGATTGTAGGGGGGAAAAGCGGGAAAGACATTTAAATCTGTCACTGGAGTTGTTGTAGCTATGCACAGTGCTGTGCACTATAGAAACTGCCCGAAGAATGAATTTAGAGGGTTTTTATCCCTATTGATTATTCCAGTTGAATTGTGCATCTCCATCCCAGCTTGGTGGTCACTGTCTGTGCCTCCTCAGTCCCAGTTTGGATAATTTGATCCTTGTGCTTCGGCACAGCCCCTGCAGCTGGGATTTTGGGGGGAAAAAAGGGGAAGACATTTGAGTTTTGTCAGTGGAGTTGTCCCAGCTATGCACAGTGCTGTGTACATGGAAACAGCCTGCAGAATGGATTTAGGGGATTTTTCTCCCTATTGATTATTTTAATTTATCCTCCCTCCCAGTTTGGTGGCCACTGCCTGTGCCTTCAGTTATTTAAGCTGTGACTTCTCAGTCCCAGCTTGGACAATTTGATCCTCGTGCTTTGAGCCAGGTGATGCCAAGGCACAGCTGGGATTTGGGGGAAAAAAAAGGGGAAGACATTTAATTTTTGTCACTGGAGTTGTCCCAGCAATGCCCAGTGCTGTGTACATGGAAATTACCCTAAGAATGAATTCAGATGGTTTTTCTCCTTATGCATTATTCCAATCGAATTGTGCATCTCCATCCCAACATAGTGATCACTGTCTGTGCCTCCTCAGTCCCAGTTTGGACAATTTGATCCTCTTGCTTTGAGCCAGGTGATGCCAAAGCACAGCTGGGATTTGAGGGGAAAAAAAGGGGAAGGCATTTGAGTTTTGTCACTGGAGTTGTCCCAGCTATGCACAGTGCTGTGTACATGGAAACTGCCTGAAGAATGAATTTAGGGGATTTTTCTCCCTATTGATTATTTTAATTTATTTGTGCACTTCCATCCCATCTTGGTGGTCACTGTCTGTGCCTTCTCAGTCCCAGCTTGGACAATTTGATCCTCGTGCTTTGGCACAGCCCCTGCAGCTGGGAATTGGGAAATTGGGAATTTGAGGGGGGATTTCAGCTCCTCCTGCACTCAGCAGGGAGAAGGGAAGGAGCAGCTTTAGGCAGAGCTTTCTCCTTCTGATGGTGCCGTGGTTCTCCCTCTGGAGAAATCCCTCTCCCCACTGACAGTGGAAGCCCCAAGACAAACCCTGTACACAGAAGAAGAAACCCAGGGATGTAAATCCCTTATTTCTGGTTCTTGTGGAAAAGCTTCTTCACTGAGAAACTCTCTCTGACCCAATAATTTTTTTTTTTTAATGCTCATATGTGCAGGCTGCAAGCAAACCCAAAAATTCTTTAAAAAAATGAAGTGGAAAAGCTGCCAACAACAACTTCAAAAATAATTTTACTTAATAACAAAAATTAGGTTGTGGGAGAGGAGGTTGTTTAATTATTATTTTTTTTTAAGGTTGGCCTTTTATTTCTGAGTCTCTGTTGTCACTGGAACACATTTGCAAGAATTTTTGCAACTTTGGGGACTTGTGATTTTCTTGCTTATCTGAAGGAAGGCTCTGATTCTCATTTAATCACTGCCTGTGAAAACTGAGGCTTGAAGAAAATCTCCAGCCCCAGCCACACTCTATAACATCAGGAAAATTGGCAACTATTAAAATATTTGCAAACATCTTTCTTGGCAGTTTTTTTCCCTCAGTTCTGCTTGCAGCCATCAGCAGGGGACCTTTTGAGGGATAACTGCTCCCTACATGGAATCTTCCTGAGCCCAGTTCAGAGCTGGTGGTGCAAAAAAAACTGCCCTGGCTGCAGAAATTAAAGGAGAACAATCAAAAAACTCCACTGATTTTTGGTTTGTGCTATTTAAGCTTTTTATTTACCTATTTCCCTCCTTTCTAAGTGGGAAAAATGTCATTTTTGAAGCTCCTGGATACATTAAAAAGAAATATGAAAATTTTCACAAATTTATCCTGTGGAAGACTCCATTTTGGGCACTTTATTAATGAAAATCTTGCCTTGTATTTTTGAAAATCCCACCCAATTTCAGGTCTTCTGTCTCTACCCACTGTAATTTGTGCAAATATGACTTTGGGAAGATTTGGAGACAGACAGGTTTGGAATGAGGTAGAAATTCCTCCTTGTTCCCAGCTGGTGGAAGGAAACAGACCCTGCACCAGGGCACTGCAATCCAAGGATTTCCTCCTTTTTTCTATAGGAAAGCCCACACAGATTCCTTATTTCTTGCATGGGAAGGCTACAATTAATTTTTGTGTTATTTTGAGCCTTGTTTTAAGGATTTAAAATCCTTCTGGAAGCTTCCTAGCAGTGATTTGCTGATGGCTTTGCTTTTTCCCCAGCTCTGGAGAGTTTCAATTCCTCAATAAACAGGGAAAAAAATCTGCTGAAGTTGTGACAGGAGAGATCAGCCCAGGATTTGTGTTGGGAGGTGGCAGCATCCAGGTTTGTGTGTTATGGGATTAATCCATGCAGAGGCTGGATAAAAAGGTCCCCAAATCAGGGGGAGCAGCCAGCAGGAGTTGTGGGTCAGTGCCAAAAACATCCTTTCCCCAAACTCTTTGGCAGAGTCCTTGTTTTCTATTGTGAGGCAAAAAAGGGTTTTTTTCTCTCAATTTCCTTTTTTTTTTACCCCCTCCAGCATCAAAAGTATAACAGGGAGCAGAGGAGTTCTGAAAAATCACCTTCTCACTACCTGGATTTGTCTAGGAGCTGTTACAGCCTCTGGATGAGGGTGGGGATGCTGAAAATCCCATATTTGAGAAAGCAAAGCTGAAAAACCAGGCAGTGGTGACAGA
The DNA here is from genome assembly GCA_013400215.1 of Cisticola juncidis. Taxonomy (NCBI): domain Eukaryota; kingdom Metazoa; phylum Chordata; class Aves; order Passeriformes; family Cisticolidae; genus Cisticola; species Cisticola juncidis. The sequence continues at coordinate 191,023 of VXBR01001568.1, read as the reverse complement.
TTTGGGTCATTTTAAAATTATTAAAGTTTGGGAGGGAAGGGACCTAAAAACCATGTTCACACCTTCCACAGACCAGCCTGCTCCAAGCCCCATCCAATCTTTTTTCTCCTTATTTTTTTGCCTTTCCTTTGCTCAGCCACTCTCAGTGAAGTCCAGAACTGGTGTTTAATCCAAAATTTGGTACCAGCTGAAGCCCTGATTTGATTCCTGTTAATTTGATGTCATTTATCAGTGAATGGTGAAACAGTGACTGCTCCTATGTACAGGAATTCCATTTAATACTAGAAAAACACTGAATATCAGATTGCTTAAAAATCACAGTCTGTTTTCACATCCCAAAAATGGTTTTTCCAGGGGAATGAATGGCTGTGCCTGGATGAGATGGATACAGCAAAGCAAGAGGAGAGCTGGGGGTTTATTAAACATCCACAGTTGTTTTTTGGGCAGTGTTTTAATTAATAAAGGGGAAGATAATGGGAAATCCACAGTTGTAGCCCTTGTTTGGTCACGTTTTTTTCTGTGTATTTGCCTCATGTGAATCCTTTACATCTATTACATCAATTTTCTGGGATAAAGGATGCTTCAGGATTATAAATAATATAATAATTATAATTAATAATTATTATATTATTACTGACTTACAGGAAACAGTTTCCCTCCACCTGCATTGCTNATAATTAAAATTAAATAAAATCCGCGTTAAAGGAGATGCTGTAAAATGCGGAATTTTGGCTTTTTTAATGCATCTCTGTGAAGAGGAACTTGGAGCAGGTCAGAAGTTGATTCTCTGAGGGGCCAATTCCACCACAAGGATGCTGAAAACACGTGAGGAGCTGAAGTGCATCTCCTCTCTCTGCCTCCTTCACCAACCACAGAGATTTTATATTAAAATAACAACAAAAAAACCCCATAGCTGGAATTAGGCAGATGAAAAAATGCAAATTCATGGCACAGAAAAGAAAAGCAGAGCATGAAAGAGAAAAGCATCGTGATTGCTCACAAGGGGAGGGATGGCTCAAGGGCTTTCCTATATTTTTTTAAA
>VXBR01001568.1:162136-165137 GCA_013400215.1 Cisticola juncidis | reverse complement strand
ATTTATTATTATTTATTTATTATTATTTTATTTATTTATTTATTTATTTATTTATTTTTATTATTATTATTTATTTATTATTATTAATTTATTTTTATTTATTTATATACTTTTGACCCAATAACCAAAACCCCTGCCAAGACAAGGTCCCCCAGAGCAGGGGACACAGGATTGTGTCCAGGTGGGTTGGGAATGTCCCCAGAGAGGGGAAGATTCCAAAGCTCTCAGTCCTGCTGTGGAATTTGCATCCTTGGCTCAAACTTTTTTCAGGATCAGAACCCACCAACCCCAACCTGTGAGGTTTTCTCAGTGAACACTCACAACTCTGAGGAAAAGTTGTGAGTTTTGTGACCAGACTCAGTGCCTGGCACAGCAAAGCCCAGATCCTTCCCAAGAGACTTCAAATGAACCCCTCAGTTTAAAAAGATTCTTTGGCCAGGTATGGAAGTTTTGTTATAATTGAGTTTTTCTCCCTTTCTCCCACCTTTTTTTTCCCCTTCAAAATGATTATAGATAATAAAGTAGGATGCAAAAGTCCTCATTAAAAATGCATTTTGTAAAATTGAAACTTAAGTGTCAGGTTTTTCGAGCAGTCTGTCAAATACTTGACAATTAAAATAGCTGTTTTTAAAAATTTAATGAGACACAATAAAGACTAAATGCACAAGAAGCTTCTCCTTCTTAGGATAAAGTAGAAACACAACAAGTCCATTATATTTCCTTACAAAAATGTCCCATTTGTAAAATATGCTATAATCTATTTTTAATTAAATTAGTATATGCAATTTATTACCTGAGCTATATTTATTAATATTTAATATTTAATTTCAAATTAATTATCCAAGTGAAGGAGGGCTCAGCTGGGCTGGAGAGACTCACAGAACAGCAAGTGTCCTGCAGCAGCTGGAGGTAAACCTGGAATGTGCAGCTGTCCTGGGCTTGGTGGGAATGATGGAAAAAAAATATAAATCAGAATCTGTGGGTACAGTCACCTTCTGTATGGAATCCCTGAGGAGATGGATGCCTGGTGTGCATACAGTCATGATTTTGGGAAGTATTTTCACTGAATTAATCAGAGAATGGATCAGATTGGAAGGGACCATTTGAGGTTATCAAGAACCTCCCTGCCCCAGCAGGGCCATCCCAGAGAACATCACTCAGGATTTTGTCCAGGTGGCTTTTGAGCATCTGTAGAGGAGGGGATATTGCTGATATTTTGATCTCTGTGACTCTGGGAGCATCCTGTGCATCAAGACCTGACCTCCCAAAGTTGCACCTTTCAGCTCTTTCCTGGGTCGTTTGCTCCATTTCTGTGCATTGGGAAATTTTGCTTTAGATTTCCACAAGATGGGATCTCCTCCTTCTCTCCCGTGCTTTGATGAGTAGGGAAGAAGGTGCCATCAGAAATTTATAGTGTGATTTTTGGGTCAGCACACAGCCTGTCACCCTCTGTCACTTCAGGCAAACCCAGGCAGACAGAAATCATGGAATGGTTTGGGTTGGAAAGGACCTTAAATCCCCCCCAGTGCCACCCCTGCCATGGCAGGGACACCTCCCACTGTCCCAGGCTGCTCCAGCCCCAGTGTCCAGCCTGGCCTTGGGCACTGCCAGGGGTCCAGGGGCAGCCACAGCTGTGCCAGGGCCTGCCCACCCTCCCAGGGTTTTTCCCATTATCCCATCCAAACCCACTCTCAGTCTGAAGCCATTCCCCCTTGTCCTATCACAGGATGCTCCTGTAAAAAATCACTGCACTGGGCCACATTTTCAGGGTTTTTTCACCACTGTGACAGGCAGCATTTGTTTTATTATTTGTTTTATTATTGTTTTATTATTTGTGAGTGCTGGCAGAGCCAAAATCAGGGCATCCTCTCCTGAGGGCATTGTTGGCTCTCTCCTCTTTTCTTGCCCCTCTTCTCCCTTTCTTCCCTTGGAAAATCTTCTACCACAAAGGGCTTCTGGTCTGGAGCACTTCAGGGCAAACCTCGTGGAGCATCTCTTATTTTTCCCTTCTAGTTTGCTCCTCTTTGGTTTCAGCACTTTGTGAATGTGACTAAATAGAAACCTTGCTCTCATCCATATATAATCCAACAGGAACTGCACCAACAGGGAGCTGTGGAAGTACCATGGAAAACTTTCTCATTTACCTGGATAATTTGCAGAGACTGCCAGTCCTCTGTTGGTTTAAGCCAAACTTCAGTGTGGGTTGTTTTTTTCTTTTTTCCATAGGAATATAATTTTATATTAATTACACTGGGATTATTCGAAGGTGTGTGTAAATTCCACATGATTTGTTGAAAAAGGCAACTTTCTGGGAAGGAAAAAGAGCAATCCACTGTGGCAGAGCTCAGACAGTTGCAGTATTTTAATCAGCATGGGTGTGCAAAGCCAAAATAAAAACCCTAGGAATAGTGATTTTCTACACACAATCTGTTTAGTTTGGGAAAACAAATGAAAGAGAGAAATAATTCAATGCTCAGTTGAATAATTGAACATCCTTCCTTCCCAGGATGCACAAGGTGGTTATACAAAAAACATTTGTTAAACAAAAGTGACCATTAATAATCCAAAGTTGTTCCCTTTTTGGCTGATTTTCATGCAGCCCCATCCCCACCATAAAAGAGCTGTAAGAGGAAGCTTGTCTTTATTTATTAAATCAGACTGACTTCAGAAAGGGCTCCCCAAACCACCAGTGATGGCTTCTGACAGGCTCCTAATCTCTGCCTGCTGCTGCAGGAGCAGCCTTCAGCAGCCTCTCATTAGTCCTGGCACTCTGAGCCCAGTTCCAGGGGCTCTGTGTCCTCCAGCAGGCACAGGTACAGCCTCTCCTCATCCTCATCCTCATCCTCATCCTCATCCTCATCCTCATCCTCATCCTCATCCTCATCCTCATCCTCATCCTCATCCTCATCCTCATCCTCACCCTCACCCTCATCCTCACCCTGGGATGTCCCCGACTGTCACAGAGGGGTGGCAGCTCTGTGGCTGTGCCCTGTGTCACCCA